>JANJGN010001205.1:0-147500 GCA_026770705.1 Isurus oxyrinchus | reverse complement strand
CTCCCTCTGTCTCATTCTCTCTATCTGTCTAATTCTTTCCCCCAGTCTCAATCTCTCTATTTGTCTAATCCTCTCCCTCTGTCTCAATCTCTATTTGTCTAATTCGCTCCCTCTGTCTCATTCTCTCTATCAGTCTAATTCTCTCCCTCTGTCTCATTCTCTCTATCAGTCTAATTCTCTCCCTCTGTCTCATTCTCTCTATCTGTCTAATCCTCTCCTTCTGTCTCATTCTTTATTAGTCTAATTCTCTCCCTCTGTCACAATCTCTCTATTTGTCTAATTCTCTCCCACTGTCTCATTCTTTATCTGCCTAATTCTCTCCCTCTGTCTCATTTTCCCCACCTGTCTAATTCTCTCCCTCTGGCTCAATCTCTCTGTCTAAATCTCTTTCCTCTTCTCAATCTCCCTATCTGTCTAATCCTCTCCCTCTGTCTCAATATCTATATCTTTCTAATTCTCGCCATCTGTCTCATTCTTTATTTGTCTAATTCTCGCCCTCTGTCTCATTCTTTATTTGTCTAATTCTTTCCCTCTGTCTCAATCTCTCTATCTGTCTAATCCTCTCCCTCTGTCTCATTCTTTATTAGTCTAATTCTCTCCTTCTGTCACATCTTTTAATTGTCTAATTCTTTCCCTCAGTCTCAATCTCTCTAGTTGTCTAATTCTCTCCCTCTGTCTCATTCTCTCTAATCCTCTCCCTCTGTCTCAATCTCTCTATCTGTCTAATCCTCTCCCTCTGTCTCAATCTCTCTATCTGTCTAATTCTCTCCCTCTGTCTCAATCTCTCTATCTGTCCAATTCTCTCGCTCTGTCTCATTCTATCTGTCCAATTCACTCCTTCTGTCTCATTCTCTCTAATTTTCTCCTTCTGTCTCATTCTAATTCTCTCCCTCTGTCTCATTCTCTCTCTCTGTCGAACACCTGTGCTATGTCTCATTCTCTCTAATTCTCTCCCTCTGTCTTAATCTCTCTATCTAATTCCCTGCCTGTCTCTCATTCTCTCTATCTGTCTAATTCTCTCCCTCTATCATTCTATCTATCTGTCTATTTTTCTCCCTGTTTCATTCTCTCTGTCTAATTTTCTCTGTCACATTACCTCTCTCTCTTTCTGTTTCATTCTCTCTCTCCCTCTGTCTCATTCTCTGTCTCGTTCTGTCTAATTATCTCTCTCTCTCTCATTTTCTCTCTCTCTCCTATTCTCTCTTTCTGTCTCATTCACTTTCTCACCCATTCTCTTTATCTGTCTAATTCCCTCCCTCTCTCTCATTCTTTCTATCTGTCTAATTCTCCTCCTCTGTCTCATTCTCCATTTGTCTAATTCTCGCCATCTGTCTCAATCTCTCTGTCCAATTCTCACCCTCAGTCTCGTTCTGTCTAATCCTCTCCCTGTGTCTCAAATTCTCTATCTGTGTAATTCTCTCCCACTGTCTCATTCTCTCTAATTCTATCCCTCTATCTCAATCTCTCTATCAGTCTAATTCTCTGCCTCTCTCTCATTCTCTCTAATCGTCTCCCTCTGTCTCAATCTCTCTATTTGTCTAATTCTCTCCCTCTGTCTCAATCTCTCTATCTGTCTAATTATCTCCCATTGTGTCATTCTCTCTAATTCTCTCCCTCTGTCTCATTCTCTATTTGTCTAATTGTATCCCTCTGTCTCATTCTTTATTTGTCTAATTCTTTCCCTCAGTCTCAATCTCTCTATCTAATTCTCTCCCTCTGTCTCATTCTCTCTATCTGTCTAATTCTCTCCCACTGTCTCATTCTCTCTAATTCTCTCCCTCTTTCTCATTCTTTATTTGTCTAATTATCTCCCTCTGCCTCATTCTCTCTGTCTAATACTCTCCCTCTGTCTCATTCTCTCTATCTGTCTCATTCTATCCCTCTCTCTAATTCTCTCCCTCTGTCTCAATCGCTCTTTATCTAATTCTCTCCTGCTGTCTCAATCTCTCTATCTGTCTAATTCTCTCCCTCTGTCTCAATCGCTCTTTATCTAATTCTCTCCTGCTGTCTCAATCTCTCTATCTGTCTAATTCTCTCAATCTGTCTCATTCTCTCGAATTCTCTCCCTCTGTCTCAATTGCTCCATCTGTCTAATTCTCTCCCTCTGTTTCAATTTCTCTATCTGTCTAAGTCTCTCCCTCTGTCTAATTGTCTCCTTCTGTCTCAATCTGTCTATCTGCCTAATTCTCTCCCTCTGTCTCATTCTTTATTTGTCTAATTCTTTCCCTCAGTCTCAATCTCTCTATCTAATTCTCTCCCTCTGTCTCATTCTCTCTATCTGTCTAATTCTCTCCCACTGTCTCATTCTCTCTAATTCTCTCCCACTGTCTCAATCTCTCTATCTGTCTAATTCTCTCCTTCTGTCTCATTCTCTCTCTAATCCTCTCACTCTGTCTCATTCTCTATTAGTCTCATTATCTCCCTATGTCTCATTCTCTATTTATGTATTTCTCTCCCTCTGTCTCAATCTCTCTATCTGACTAATTCTCTCCCTTTGTCTCATTCTCTCTCTAATCCTCTCACTCTGTCTCATTCTTTATTAGTCTCATTATCTCCCTATGTCTCATTCTCTATTTATGTATTTCTCTACCTCTGTCTCAATCACTCTATCTGTCTAATTCTCTCACTCTGTCTCATTCTCTATCCGTCTAATTTTCTCCCTCTGTCTCATTCTCATTAATCCTCTCCCTCTGTCTCGATCTCTGTAATTTTCTCCCACTGTATCAATCTCTATTTGTCTAATTCTCTCCCTCTGTCTCATTCTCTCTAATTCTCTCCCTCTGTCTCAATCTCTCTATCTGTCAAATTCTCTCCCTGTGTGTCAAACTCTATTTGTCTAAATCTCCACCTCTGGCTGATTCTCTCTGTCTAATTCTCCCACTCTGTGTCAATCTCTCTATTTGTCTAATTCTCTCCGTCTATCTCATTCACTATTTGTCTAATTCTCTTGCTCTGTTTCATTCTCTATCTGTCTAATTCTCTCCCTATGTCTCATTCTCTCTAATTCTCTCCCTCTGTCTCAATCTCTCTATCTGTCTAATTCTCTCCCTCTGTCTCATTCTCACTATCTGTCCAATTCTTTCCCTCTGTCTCATTCTCTCTATCTGTCCAATTCTCTCCCTCTGTCTCATTCTATCTGTCCAATTCTCTCCCTCTATCTCATTCTCACTATCTGTCCAATTCTCTCCCTCTGTCTCATTCTGTCTGTCCAATTCTCTCCTTCTGTCCCATTCTCTCTAATTTTCTCCTTCTGTCCCATTCTCTCTAATTTTCTCCCTCTGTCTCATTCTCACTATCTGACGAACACCTGTGCTAAGTCTCATTCTCCCTAATTTTCTGTCTTAATCTCTCTATCTAATTCCCTCCCTCTCTCTCATTCTCTCTATCTGTCTAATTCTCTCCCTCTATCATTCTCTCTATCAGTCTATTTTTCTCCCTGTTTCATTCTCTCTGTCTAATTTTTTGTGTCTCATTACCTCTATCTCTTTCTGTTTCTTTCTCTCTCACCCTCTGTCTCATTCTCTGTCTCATACTGTCTAATTATCTCTCTCTGTCTCATTTTCTCTCTCTCTCCTATTCCCTCTTTCTGTCTCATTCACTTTCTCACTCATTCTCTCTATCGGTCTAATTCTCTCCCTCTATCATTCTCTCTATCTTTCTATTTTCCTCCTTGTTTCATTCTCTCTGTCTAATTTTCTCAGTCTCATTACCTCTCTCTCTTTCTCTATTTCATTCTCTCTCTCTTTCTGTCTCATTCCATTTCTCTCTCATTCTCTCTATCAGTCAAATTCTCTCCCACTGTCTCATTCTCTCTAATCCTCTCCCTCTGTCTCAATCCCTATTTGACTAATTCTCTTCCTCTGTCTCAATCTCTCTATTTGCCTATTTCTCTCTCTGTCTCATTCTCTCTAACCTTCTCCCTCTGTCTCAATCTCTATGTGTCTCGTTCTCTCCCACTGTCTCCTTCTCTATCTGTCTAACTCTCTCCCACCGTCTCATTCTCTATTTGTCCAATTCTCTCCCTCTGTCTCATTCTCTATGTGTCTAATTCACTCCACCTGTCTCAATCTCTCTGTCCAATTCCCTCCCTCTGTCTCAATCTCTCTGTCTAATTCTATCCCTCTGTCTCATTCTCTCTATCTGTCTAATTTACTAACTCTGTCTCAATCTCTCTGTCTAATTCTCTCCCTCTGTCTCAATCTCTATCTCTCTAATCCTCTACCTCTGTCTCATTCTCCCCACCTGTCTTATTCTCTCCCTCTGTCTCAATCTCTCGATCTGTCTAATTCTCTCCCTCGGTCTCATTCTCTCTAATTCTCTCCCTCTGCCTCATTCTTTATTTGTCTAATTCTCTCACTCTGTCTCATTCTCTATGTCTAATACTCTCCCTCTGTCTCATTATCTCTATCTGTCAAATTCTCTCCCTCTGTCTCATTCTCTCCATCTGTCTAATTCTCTCCCTCTGTCTCAATCTCTCTTTATCTAATTCTCTCCTGCTGTCTCAATCTCTCTATCTGTCTAATTCTCTCAATCTGTCTCATTCTCTCTAATTCTCTCCCTCTGTCTCAATCGCTCTATCTGTCTAATTCTATCAATCTGTCTCATTCTCCCTAATTCTCTTCCTCTGTCTCATTCTTTATTTGTCTGATTCTCTCCCTCTGTCTCAAACTCTCTATCTGTCTAATTCTCTTCCATTGTCTCATTCTCTCTAATTCTCTCCCTCTGTCTCATTTTCGCTATCTCTCTAATTCTCTCCCTCTGTCGCATTCCTTATTTGTCTAATTCTCAGCCTCTGTCTCAATCTCTCGATCTGTCTAATTCTCTCCCTCGGTCTCATTCTCTCTAATTCTCTCCCTCTGCCTCATTCTTTATTTGTCTAATTCTCTCACTCTGTCTCATTCTGTATCTCTCTAATACTCTCCCTCTGTCTCATTATCTCTATCTGTCAAATTCTCTCCCTGTCTAATTCTCTCCATCTGTCTAATTCTCTCCCTCTGTCTCAATCTCTCTTTATCTAATTCTCTCCTGCTGTCTCAATCTCTCTATCTGTCTAATTCTCTCAATCTGTCTCATTCTCTCTAATTCTCTCCCTCTGTCTCAATCTCTCTATCTGTCTAATTCTCTCTCTCTGTATCAAACTGTCTATCTCCCTAATTCTCTTCCTCTGTCTCATTCTTTATTTGTCTGATTCTTTCCCTCAGTCTCAATCTCTCTTTCTGTCTAATTCTCTCCCACTGTCTCATTCTCTCTAATTCTCTCCCACTTTCTCATTCTCTCTATCTGTCTAATTCTCTCCCACTGTCTCATTCTCTCTAATTCTCTCCCTCTGTCTCATTCTCTATCTGTCTAATTCTCTCCCTCTGTCTCATTCTCTATCTGTCTAATTCTCTCCCTCTGTCTCAATCTCTATTTGCCTAATTCTCTCCCTCTGTCTCATTCTCTATCTGTCTAATTCTCTCCCTATGTCTCATTCTCACTAATTCTCTCCCTCTGTCTCAATCTCTCTATCTGTCCAATTCTCTCCCTCTGTCTCATTCTATCTGTCCAATTCTCTCCCTCTATCTCATTCTCACTATCTGTCCAATTCTCTCCCTCTGTCTCATTCTGTCTGTCCAATTCTCTCCTTCTGTCTCATTCTCTCTAATTTTCTCCCTCTGTCTCATTCTCACTATCTGTCGAACACCTGTGCTAAGTCTCATTCTCCCTAATTTTCTGTCTTAATCTCTCTATCTAATTCCCTCCCTCTCTCTCATTCTCTCTATCTGTCTAATTCTCTCCCTCTATCATTCTCTCTATCAGTCTATTTTTCTCCCTGTTTCATTCTCTCTGTCTAATTTTTTGTGTCTCATTACCTCTATCTCTTTCTGTTTCATTCTCTCTCACCCTCTGTCTCATTCTCTGTCTCATACTGTCTAATTATCTTTCTCTGTCTCATTTTCTCTCTCTCTCCTATTCCCTCTTTCTGTCTCATTCACTTTCTCACTCATTCTCTCTATCGGTCTAATTCTCCCCCTCTATCATTCTCTCTATCTTTCTATTTTCCTCCTTGTTTCATTCTCTCTGTCTAATTTTCTCTGTCTCATTACCTCTCTCTCTTTCTCTGTTTCATTCTCTCTCTCTGTCTCATTCCCTTTCTCTCTCATTCTCTCTATCAGTCAAATTCTCTCCCACTGTCTCATTCTCTCTAATCCTCTCCCTCTGTCTCATTCTCTCTATCTGTGTAATTCTCTACCTGTCTCATTCTCTATTTGCCTAATTCTCTCTGTGTGTCTCAAACTGTCTAATCCTCTCACTCTGTCTCAATCTCTATTTGTCGAATTCTCTCCCACCGTCTCATTCTCTATTTGTCCAATTCTCTCCCTCTGTCTCATTCTCTATGTGTCTAATTCACTCCACCTGTCTCAATCTCTCTGTCCAATTCTCTCCCTCTGTCTCAATCTCTCTGTCTAATTCTATCCCTCTGTCTCATTCTCTCTATCTGTCTAATTTACTAACTCTGTCTCAATCTTCTGTCTAATTCTATCCCTCTGTCTCAATCTCTATCTCTCTAATCCTCTACCTCTGTCTCATTCTCCCCACCTGTCTAATTCTCTCCCTCTGTCTCAATCTCTCTATCTGTCTAATCCTCTCCCTCTGTTTCAATCTCTACATATGTCTCATTCTCTCCTAATTCTGTCTCATTCTCTCTATCTGCCTAATTCTCTCTCTCTGTCTCATTCTCTCTATCTGCCTAATTTTCTTCCTCTGTCTCATTCTTTATTTGTCTAACTTACTCCCTCTGCTTCAATCTCTCTATCTGTCTAATTCTCTCCCTCTGTCTCAATCTCTCGGTCTAATTCTATCCCTATGTCTCATTCTCTCTGTCTAATTCTCTCCCTCTGTCTCAATCTCTCATTCTGTCTAATTCTCTCCCTCTTTCTCATTCTTTCTATTTCTCTCCCTCTTCTCATTCCCTATTTGTCTAATTCTCTCCCTCTGTCTCAATCTCCCTATCTGTCTAATTCTCTCCCTCTGTCTAATTCTCTCCCTCTGTCTCAATCTCTCTTTATCTAATTCTCTCCCTCTGTCTCAATCTCTCTATCTGTCTAATTCTCTCAATCTGTCTCATTCTCTCTAATTCTCTCCCTCTGTCTCAATCTCTCTATCTGTCTAATTCTCTCTCTCTGTATCAAACTGTCTATCTCCCTAATTCTCTTCCTCTGTCTCATTCTTTATTTGTCTAATTCTTTCCCTCAGTCTCAATCTCTCTATCTGTCTAATTCTCTCCCTCAGTCTCAATCTCTCTATCTGTCTAATTCTCTCCCTCTGTCTCATTCTCTCCAATCCTCTCCCTTTGCCTCATTCTCTCTTTCTGTCTAATTCTCTCCCACTGTCTCATTCTCTCTAATTCTCTCCATCTGTCTCAATCTCTCTATCTGTCTAATTCTCTCCCACTGTCTCAATCTCTCTACCTGTCTAATTCTCTCCCTCTGTCTCATTCTCTCCAATCCTCTCCCTTTGTCTCATTCTCTCTTTCTGTCTAATTCTCTCCCACTGTCTCATTCTCTCTAATTCTCTCCATCAGTCTCAATCTCTCTATCTGTCTAATTCTCTCCCTCTGTCTCATTCTCTCCAATCCTCTCCCTTTGTCTCATTCTCTCTTTCTGTCTAATTCTCTCCCACTGTCTCATTCTCTCTAATTCTCTCCATCTGTCTCAATCTCTCTATCTGTCTAATTATCACCCTCTGTCTCATTCTCTCTATCTGTCTAATTCTCTCCCACTTTCTCATTCTCTCTCTAATCTTCTCTCTCTATCTCATTCTCTACTAGTCTTATTATCTCCCTATGTCTCATTCTCTATTTATGTAATTCTCTACCTCTGTCTCAATCACTCTATTTGTCTAATTCTCTCCCTCTGTCTCATTCTCTATCTGTCTAATTCTCTCCCTGTCTCATTCTCTCTATCTGTCTAATTCTCTCCCACTTTCTCATTCTCTCTAAATCCCTCCCTCTGTCTCAATCGCTCTATCTGTCCAATTGTCTCTCTGTGTCTCATTCTCACTATCTGTCCAATTCTCTCCCTCTGTCTCATTCTCTCTATCTGTCCAATTCTCTCCCTCTGTCTCATTCCCTCTATCCATCCAATTCTCCCCTTCTGTCTCATTCTGTCTGTCCAATTCTCTCCTTCTGTCTCAATCTCTCTAATTTTCTCTCTCTGTCTCATTCTAATTTTCTCCCTCTGTCTTAATCTTTCCATTTAATTCTCTCCCTCTGTCTCATTCTCTCTCTCTGTCGAACACTTGCGCTATATCTCATTCTCTCTAATTTTCTCCCTCTGTCTTAAACTTTCCATCTAATTCGCTCTCTCTGTCTCATTCTCACTATCTTTCGAACACCTGTGCTATGTCTCATTCTCCCTAATTTTCTCCCTCTGTCTTAATTTCTATATCTAATTGCCTCCCTCTCTCTCATTCTCTCTATCTGTCTAATTCTCTCCCTTTATCATTCTCTCTATCTTTCTATTTTCCTCCCTGTTTCATTCTATTTGTCTAATTTTCTCTGTTTCATTACCTCTCTCTCTTTCTCTGTTTCATTCTCTCTCTTTTTCTGTCTCATTCCCTTTCTCTCTCATTCTATCTGTCTAATTCTCTCCCTCTGTCTCAATCTCTATCTGTCTAATTCTCTCCCTCTGTCTCAATCTCTCTATTTGTCTAATTCTCTCCCTCTGTCTCAATCTCTATTTGTCTAATTCTCTTCCTCTGTCTCAATCTCTCTATTTGCCTATTTCTCTCTCTGTCTCATTCTCTCTAACCCTCTCCCTCTGTCTCAATCTCTATTTGTCTAATTCTCTTCCACTGTCTCATTCTCTATTTGTCCAATTCTCTCCCTCTGTCTCATTCTCTCAGTCTAATTCTCTCCCACTGTCTCAATCTCTATCTCTCTAATCCTCCCCACCTGTCTAATTCTCTCCCTGTCTCAATCTCGCTATCTGTCTAATTCCCTCCCTCTCTCTCATTCTCTCTATCTGTCTAATTCTCTCCCTCTACCATTCTCTCTATCTTTCTATTTTCCTCCCTGTTTCATTCTATTTGTCTAATTTTCTCTATTTCATTACCTCTCTCTCTTTCTCTATTTCATTCTCTCTCTCTTTCTGTCTCATTCCCTTTCTCTCTCATTCTCTCTATCTGTCAAATTCTCTCCCTCTGGCTCATTCTCTCTAATCCTCTCCCTCTGTCTCAATCCCTATTTGTCTAATTCTCTTCCTCTGTCTCAATCTCTCTATTTGCCTATTTCTCTCTCTGTCTCATTCTCTCTAACCCTCTCCCTCTGTCTCAATCTCTATGTGTCTCGTTCTCTCCCACTGTCTCCTTCTCTATTTGTCCAATTCTCTTCCACTGTCTCATTCTCTATTTGTCTAATCCTCTCCCTCTGTCTCAATCCCTATTTGTCTAATTCTCTTCCTCTGTCTCAATCTCTCTATTTGTCTAATTCTCTCCCTCTGTCTCAATCTCTATTTGTCTAATTCTCTTCCTCTGTCTCAATCTCTCTATTTGCCTATTTCTCTCTCTGTCTCATTCTCTCTAACCCTCTCCCTCTGTCTCAATCTCTATGTGTCTAATTCTCTTCCACTGTCTCATTCTCTATTTGTCCAATTCTCTCCCTCTGTCTCATTCTCTATGGGTCTAATTCTCTCCCTCTGTCTCATTCTCTCAGTCTAATTCTCTCCCTCTGTCTCAATCTCTATCTCTTTAATCCTCGACTTCTGTCTCATTCTCCCCACCTGTCTAATTCTCTCCCTGTCTCAATCTCGCTATCTGTCTCATTCTCTCCCTCTGTCTCAATCTCTATTTGCCTAATTCTCTCCCTCTGTCTCATTCTCTCTAATTCCCTCCCTCTGTCTCAATCTCTCTATCTGTCCAATTCTCTCCCTCTGTCTCATTCTCACTATCTGTCCAATTCTTTCCCTCTGTCTCATTCTCTCTATCTGTCCAATTCTCTCCCTCTGCCTCATTCTCACTATCTGTCCAATTCTCTCCCTCTGTCTTATTCTATCTGTCCAATTCTCTCCTTCTGTCCCATTCTCTCTAATTCTCTCCCTCTGTCTCATTCTCACTATCTGTCGAACACCTGTGCTAAGTCTCATTCTCCCTAATTTTCTCCCTCTGTCTTAATCTCTCTATCTAATTCCCTCCCTCTCTCTCATTCTCTCTATCTGTCTAATTCTCTCCCTTTATCATTCTCTCTATCAGTCTATTTTTCTCCCTGTTTCATTCTCTCTGTCTAATTTTTTGTGTCTCATTACCTCTATCTCTTTCTGTTTCATTCTCTCTCACCCTCTGTCTCATTCTCTGTCTCATACTGTCTAATTATCTCTCTCTGTCTCATTTTCTCTCTCTCTCCTATTCCCTCTTTCTGTCTCATTCACTTTCTCACTCATTCTCTCTATCGGTCTAATTCTCTCCCTCTTTCATTCTCTCTATCTTTCTATTTTCCTCCTTGTTTCATTCTCTCTGTCTAATTTTCTCGGTCTCATTACCTCTCTCTCTTTCTCGATTTCATTCTCTCTCTCTGTCTCATTCCCTTTCTCTCTCATTCTCTCTATCAGTCAAATTCTCTCGCTCTCTGTCTCATTCTCTCTAACCCTCTCCCTCTGTCTCAATCTCTATTTGTCCAATTCTCTCCCACTGTCTCATTCTCTATTTGTCCAATTCTCTCCCTCTGTCTCATTCTCTGTGTGTCTAATTCACTCCACCAGTCTCAATCTCTCTGTCTAATTCTCTCCCTCTGTCTCAATCTCTCTGTCTAATTCTATCCCTCTGTCTCATTCTCTCTATCTGTCTAATTCACTAACTCTGTCTCAATCCCTCTGTCTAATTCTCTCCCTCGGTCTCAATCTCTATCTCTCTAATCCTCTACCTCTGTCTCATTCTCCCCACCTGTCTTATTCTCTCCCTCTGTCTCATTCCCTCTATCTGCCTAATTCTCTCCCTCTGTCTCATTCTCTCTATCTGCCTAATTCTCTTCCTCTGTCTCATTCTTTATTTGTCTAATTTACTCCCTCTGTCTCAATCCCTCTGTCTAATTCTAACCCTATCTCTCAATCTCTCTTTCTGTCCTACTCTCTCCATCTGTCTCAATCTCACTGTCCAATTCT
The DNA here is from genome assembly GCA_026770705.1 of Isurus oxyrinchus. Taxonomy (NCBI): domain Eukaryota; kingdom Metazoa; phylum Chordata; class Chondrichthyes; order Lamniformes; family Lamnidae; genus Isurus; species Isurus oxyrinchus. The sequence goes on along the minus strand of JANJGN010001205.1, from coordinate 136,365 downwards.
CTTCCTCTATCTCATTCCCTCTGTCTAATTCTCTCCCTCTGTCTCAATCTCTCTGTCTAATCCTTTCCCTCCGTCTCAATCTCTCTATCTTTCTAATTATCTCCCTCTGTCTCATTCTCTCTATTTGTCTACTTCTCTCACTCTATCTCATTCTCTCTAATTCTCTCCCTCTGTCTCAATCTCTCTATTTGTCTAATTCCCTCCCTCTGTCTCAATCTCTCTATTTTTCTAATTCTCTCCCTCTGTCTCATTCTTTATTTGTCTAATTTTCTCCCTCTGTCTCAATCTCTCTATTTGTCTAAACCTCTCGCTCTGCCTCATTCTCTCTAATTCTCTCCCTTTATCTCATTCTTTATTTGTCTAATTCTTTCCCTCTGTCTCAATCTCTTTTTGTCTAATTCTCACCCACTGTCTCATTCTCTCTAATTCTCTACCTCTGTCTCAATCTCTCTATCTGTCTAATTCTCTTCCAATGTCTCATTCTCTCTAATTCTCGCCCTCTGTCTCAATCTCTCTATCTGTCTAACTCTCTTCCGCTGTCTCATTCTCTCTAATTCTCTCCCTCTGTCTCAAACTCTCTATTTGAATATCCCTCTTAGTCTGTCACATTCTTAATTTGTCTAATTCTCTCCATTTGTCTCATTCTCTCAATCTGTCTAATCCTCTCCTTCTGTCTCATTCTCTATTTGTCTAATTCTCTCCCTCTTTCTCAATCTCTCTATTTGTCTAATTCTCTCTCTCTGTCTCATTCTCTCTTTGTATAATTCTATCCCTATGTATCATTTTCTCTATCTGTCTAATTCTCTCCCTCTGTCTCATTCACTCTTTGTCTTTTTCTCTCCCTCTGTCTCATACTCTCTATCTGTCTGATTATCTCCCCTTGTCTCATTCTCTATTTGTCTAATTCTCTCCCTTTGTCTCAATCTCTATTTTTCTAATTCTCTTCCTGTGTCTCATTCTCTCTATCTATCTAATTATCTCCCCCTGTCTCATTCTCTATTTGTCTAATTCTCTCCCTCTTTCACAATCTCCCTATGTGTCTAATTCTCTCCCTCTTCTCAATCTCTCTATCTGCCTAATTATCTCCCTCTGTAGCAATCTCTATTTGTCTAATTCTCTCCCTCTGTCTCATTCAATATTTGTCTAATCCTCTCCCTCTGTCTCAATCTCTCTATCTGCCTAATTCTCTCCCTCTGTGTCAATCTCTAATTGTCTAATTCTCTCCCTCTGTTTCAATCTCGCTATCTGTCTAATTCTCTCCCTCTGTCTCATTCTCTCTATTTGTCTAATTCTCTCCAACTCTCTCATTCTGTCTAATTCTCTCCCTCAGCCTCAATTGCTCTATTTGCCTAATTCTCTCCCTCTTTCTCATTTTCACTAATTTTCTTCCTCTGTCTCAATCTCTCCATCTGTCTAATTCTCTACCACTGTCTCACTCTCTCTAATTCTCTCCCTCTGTCTCAATCTCTGCATCTGTCTAATACTCTTCCACTGTCTCATTCTGTCTAATTCTCTCCCTCAGTCTCATTCTCTCTAATTCTCTTCCTCTGTCTCAATCTCTATTTGTCCATTGCTCTCCCTCTGCCTCATTCTTTATTTGCCTAATTCTCTCTCACTGTCTCAATGTCTCTATTTGTCTCATTCTCTCCCTCTATCTCATTCTCTCTAATTCTCTCCCTCTGTCTCATTCTTTATTTGTCTATTCCTTTCCCTCTGACTCAATCTCTCTATCTGTCTAATTCTCTCCCCCTGTGAAAATCTCTAATTGTCTAATTCTTTCCCTCTGTTCAATCTCTCTATCTGTCTAATTCTCTCCCCCTGTGAAAATCTCTAATTGTCTAATTCTCTCCCTCTGTCTCAATCTCTGTGTCTAATTCTATCCCTAGGTCTCATTCTCTCCATCTGTCTAATTCTCTCCCTCTGTCTCAATCTCTCTGTCTAATTCTCTCCCTCTGTCTCATTCGCTCTAATTCTCTCCTTCTGTCTCATTCTTTATTTGTCTAAATCTCTCCCTCTGTCTCAATATCTCTATCTGTCTAATTCTCTCCATCTGTCGCATTCTCTCTAATTCTGTCCTTCTGTCTCATTCTTCATTTGTCTAATTCTCTCCCTCTGTCTCAATCTCTCTGTCTAATCCTCTCCCTCTGTTTCAATCTCTCTATCTGTCCATTTCTCTCCCTCTGTCTCAATCTCTCTATTTGTCTAATTCTTTCACTCTGTCTCATTCTCTGTAATCCTCTCCCAGTGTCTCAATCTCTCTATCTGTCTGATCCTATCCCTCTGTCTCATTATCTCTAATTCTCTCCCTCTGTCTCATTCTTTATTTGACTAACTTTCTCCCTCTGTCTCAATCTCTCTATTTGTCTAAACCTCTCCCTCAATCTCATTCTCTCTAATTCTCTCCCTCTGTCTCATTCTTTATTTGTCTAATTATCTCCCTCTGTCTCAATCTCCATCTGTCTAATTCTCGCCCACTGTCTCATTCTCTCTAATTCTCTCACTCTGTCTCAATCTCTCTATTTGTCCCATCCTCTCCATCTGTATCATTATTTACTTGTCTAATTCTCTCTCTCAGTCTCATTCTCTCTAATTCTCTCTCTCTGTCTCAATCTCTCTATTTGTCTAATTCTTTATTTGTCTATTCCTCTCCCTCTGTCTCAATCTCTCTATTTGAATAACCCTCTCACTCTGTCTCATTCTTTATTTGTCTAAATCTCTCCATTTGTCTCAATCTCTCTATCTGTCTAATTCTCTCTCTGTCTCACTCTCTCTTTGTCTAATTCTCTCCCTCTCTTTCATTCTCTCTTTGTCAAATTCTCTCCCACTGTCTCATTCTCTATCTGTCTAATTCTCTCTCTCAGTCTCATTCTCGCTAATTCTCTCCCTCTGTCTCATTCTCTCTTTGTCTAATTCTCTCCCTTGGTCTCATTCTCTCCATCTGTCTAATGCTCTCCTTCTGTCTAATTCTCTATATGTCTAATTCTCTCCCTCTTTCTCAATATCTCTATCTGTCTAATTCTCTCCCTCTGTCTCAATCTCTCTGTCTAATCCTCTCCCTCTGTTTCAATCTCTCTATCTGTCCATTTCTCTCCCTCTGTCTCAATCTCTCTATTTGTCTAATTCTTTCACTCTGTCTCATTCTCCCTAATTCTCTCCCTCTGTCTCATTCTTTATTTGACTAACTTTCTCCCTCTGTCTCAATCTATCTATTTGTCTAAACCTCTCCCTCAATCTCATTCTCTCTAATTCTCTCCCTCTGTCTCATTCTTTATTTGTCTAATTATCTCCCTCTGTCTCAATCTCTCTATTTGTCTAATTCTCACCCTCTGTCTCAATCTCCATCTGTCTAATTCTCGCCCACTGTCTCATTCTCTCTAATTCTCTCACTCTGTCTCAATCTCTCTATTTGTCCCATCCTCTCCATCTGTATCATTATTTACTTGTCTAATTCTCTCTCTCAGTCTCATTCTCTCTAATCCTCTCCCTCAGTCTCAATCTCTCTTATTTTCTCCATCTCATTCTATCGAATTCACTCCCTCTGCCTCAATCTCACTATCTGTCTTATTCTCTCCCTCTGTGTCAATCTCTATTTGTCCAATTCACTCCCTCTGTCTCAATCGCTCTATCTATCTAATTCTCTCACTCTGTCTCAGTCTCTCTAATCCTCTCCCTCTGTCTCAATCTCTCTATCTGTCTAATCCTCTCCCTCTGTCTCAATCTCTCTATCTGTCTAATTCTCTCCCTCTGTCTCAATCTCTCTATCTGTCCAATTCTCTCGCTCTGTCTCATTCTATCTGTCCAATTCACTCCTTCTGTCTCATTCTCTCTAATTTTCTCCTTCTGTCTCATTCTAATTCTCTCCCTCTGTCTCATTCTCTCTCTCTGTCGAACACCTGTGCTATGTCTCATTCTCTCTAATTCTCTCCCTCTGTCTTAATCTCTCTATCTAATTCCCTGCCTGTCTCTCATTCTCTCTATCTGTCTAATTCTCTCCCTCTATCATTCTATCTATCTGTCTATTTTTCTCCCTGTTTCATTCTCTCTGTCTAATGTTCTCTGTCACATTACCTCTCTCTCTTTCTGTTTCATTCTCTCTCTCCCTCTGTCTCATTCTCTGTCTCGTTCTGTCTAATTATCTCTCTCTCTCTCATTTTCTCTCTCTCTCCTATTCTCTCTTTCTGTCTCATTCACTTTCTCACCCATTCTCTTTATCTGTCTAATTCCCTCCCTCTCTCTCATTCTTTCTATCTGTCTAATTCTCCTCCTCTGTCTCATTCTCCATTTGTCTAATTCTCGCCATCTGTCTCAATCTCTCTGTCCAATTCTCACCCTCAGTCTCGTTCTGTCTAATCCTCTCCCTGTGTCTCAAATTCTCTATCTGTGTAATTCTCTCCCACTGTCTCATTCTCTCTAATTCTATCCCTCTATCTCAATCTCTCTATCAGTCTAATTCTCTGCCTCTCTCTCATTCTCTCTAATCATCTCCCTCTGTCTCAATCTCTCTATTTGTCTAATTCTCTCCCTCTGTCTCAATCTCTCTATCTGTCTAATTATCTCCCATTGTGTCATTCTCTCTAATTCTCTCCCTCTGTCTCATTCTCTATTTGTCTAATTGTATCCCTCTGTCTCATTCTTTATTTGTCTAATTCTTTCCCTCAGTCTCAATCTCTCTATCTAATTCTCTCCCTCTGTCTCATTCTCTCTATCTGTCTAATTCTCTCCCACTGTCTCATTCTCTCTAATTCTCTCCCTCTTTCTCATTCTTTATTTGTCTAATTATCTCCCTCTGCCTCATTCTCTCTGTCTAATACTCTCCCTCTGTCTCATTCTCTCTATCTGTCTCATTCTATCCCTCTCTCTAATTCTCTCCCTCTGTCTCAATCGCTCTTTATCTAATTCTCTCCTGCTGTCTCAATCTCTCTATCTGTCTAATTCTCTCCCTCTGTCTCAATCGCTCTTTATCTAATTCTCTCCTGCTGTCTCAATCTCTCTATCTGTCTAATTCTCTCAATCTGTCTCATTCTCTCGAATTCTCTCCCTCTGTCTCAATTGCTCCATCTGTCTAATTCTCTCCCTCTGTTTCAATTTCTCTATCTGTCTAAGTCTCTCCCTCTGTCTAATTGTCTCCTTCTGTCTCAATCTGTCTATCTGCCTAATTCTCTCCCTCTGTCTCATTCTTTATTTGTCTAATTCTTTCCCTCAGTCTCAATCTCTCTATCTAATTCTCTCCCTCTGTCTCATTCTCTCTATCTGTCTAATTCTCTCCCACTGTCTCATTCTCTCTAATTCTCTCCCACTGTCTCAATCTCTCTATCTGTCTAATTCTCTCCTTCTGTCTCATTCTCTCTCTAATCCTCTCACTCTGTCTCATTCTCTATTAGTCTCATTATCTCCCTATGTCTCATTCTCTATTTATGTATTTCTCTCCCTCTGTCTCAATCTCTCTATCTGACTAATTCTCTCCCTTTGTCTCATTCTCTCTCTAATCCTCTCACTCTGTCTCATTCTTTATTAGTCTCATTATCTCCCTATGTCTCATTCTCTATTTATGTATTTCTCTACCTCTGTCTCAATCACTCTATCTGTCTAATTCTCTCACTCTGTCTCATTCTCTATCCGTCTAATTTTCTCCCTCTGTCTCATTCTCATTAATCCTCTCCCTCTGTCTCGATCTCTGTAATTTTCTCCCACTGTATCAATCTCTATTTGTCTAATTCTCTCCCTCTGTCTCATTCTCTCTAATTCTCTCCCTCTGTCTCAATCTCTCTATCTGTCAAATTCTCTCCCTGTGTGTCAAACTCTATTTGTCTAAATCTCCACCTCTGGCTGATTCTCTCTGTCTAATTCTCCCACTCTGTGTCAATCTCTCTATTTGTCTAATTCTCTCCGTCTATCTCATTCACTATTTGTCTAATTCTCTTGCTCTGTTTCATTCTCTATCTGTCTAATTCTCTCCCTATGTCTCATTCTCTCTAATTCTCTCCCTCTGTCTCAATCTCTCTATCTGTCTAATTCTCTCCCTCTGTCTCATTCTCACTATCTGTCCAATTCTTTCCCTCTGTCTCATTCTCTCTATCTGTCCAATTCTCTCCCTCTGTCTCATTCTATCTGTCCAATTCTCTCCCTCTATCTCATTCTCACTATCTGTCCAATTCTCTCCCTCTGTCTCATTCTGTCTGTCCAATTCTCTCCTTCTGTCCCATTCTCTCTAATTTTCTCCTTCTGTCCCATTCTCTCTAATTTTCTCCCTCTGTCTCATTCTCACTATCTGACGAACACCTGTGCTAAGTCTCATTCTCCCTAATTTTCTGTCTTAATCTCTCTATCTAATTCCCTCCCTCTCTCTCATTCTCTCTATCTGTCTAATTCTCTCCCTCTATCATTCTCTCTATCAGTCTATTTTTCTCCCTGTTTCATTCTCTCTGTCTAATTTTTTGTGTCTCATTACCTCTATCTCTTTCTGTTTCTTTCTCTCTCACCCTCTGTCTCATTCTCTGTCTCATACTGTCTAATTATCTCTCTCTGTCTCATTTTCTCTCTCTCTCCTATTCCCTCTTTCTGTCTCATTCACTTTCTCACTCATTCTCTCTATCGGTCTAATTCTCTCCCTCTATCATTCTCTCTATCTTTCTATTTTCCTCCTTGTTTCATTCTCTCTGTCTAATTTTCTCAGTCTCATTACCTCTCTCTCTTTCTCTATTTCATTCTCTCTCTCTTTCTGTCTCATTCCATTTCTCTCTCATTCTCTCTATCAGTCAAATTCTCTCCCACTGTCTCATTCTCTCTAATCCTCTCCCTCTGTCTCAATCCCTATTTGACTAATTCTCTTCCTCTGTCTCAATCTCTCTATTTGCCTATTTCTCTCTCTGTCTCATTCTCTCTAACCTTCTCCCTCTGTCTCAATCTCTATGTGTCTCGTTCTCTCCCACTGTCTCCTTCTCTATCTGTCTAACTCTCTCCCACCGTCTCATTCTCTATTTGTCCAATTCTCTCCCTCTGTCTCATTCTCTATGTGTCTAATTCACTCCACCTGTCTCAATCTCTCTGTCCAATTCCCTCCCTCTGTCTCAATCTCTCTGTCTAATTCTATCCCTCTGTCTCATTCTCTCTATCTGTCTAATTTACTAACTCTGTCTCAATCTCTCTGTCTAATTCTCTCCCTCTGTCTCAATCTCTATCTCTCTAATCCTCTACCTCTGTCTCATTCTCCCCACCTGTCTTATTCTCTCCCTCTGTCTCAATCTCTCGATCTGTCTAATTCTCTCCCTCGGTCTCATTCTCTCTAATTCTCTCCCTCTGCCTCATTCTTTATTTGTCTAATTCTCTCACTCTGTCTCATTCTCTATGTCTAATACTCTCCCTCTGTCTCATTATCTCTATCTGTCAAATTCTCTCCCTCTGTCTCATTCTCTCCATCTGTCTAATTCTCTCCCTCTGTCTCAATCTCTCTTTATCTAATTCTCTCCTGCTGTCTCAATCTCTCTATCTGTCTAATTCTCTCAATCTGTCTCATTCTCTCTAATTCTCTCCCTCTGTCTCAATCGCTCTATCTGTCTAATTCTATCAATCTGTCTCATTCTCCCTAATTCTCTTCCTCTGTCTCATTCTTTATTTGTCTGATTCTCTCCCTCTGTCTCAAACTCTCTATCTGTCTAATTCTCTTCCATTGTCTCATTCTCTCTAATTCTCTCCCTCTGTCTCATTTTCGCTATCTCTCTAATTCTCTCCCTCTGTCGCATTCCTTATTTGTCTAATTCTCAGCCTCTGTCTCAATCTCTCGATCTGTCTAATTCTCTCCCTCGGTCTCATTCTCTCTAATTCTCTCCCTCTGCCTCATTCTTTATTTGTCTAATTCTCTCACTCTGTCTCATTCTGTATCTCTCTAATACTCTCCCTCTGTCTCATTATCTCTATCTGTCAAATTCTCTCCCTGTCTAATTCTCTCCATCTGTCTAATTCTCTCCCTCTGTCTCAATCTCTCTTTATCTAATTCTCTCCTGCTGTCTCAATCTCTCTATATGTCTAATTCTCTCCTGCTGTCTCAATCTCTCTATCTGTCTAATTCTCTCAATCTGTCTCATTCTCTCTAATTCTCTCCCTCTGTCTCAATCTCTCTATCTGTCTAATTCTCTCTCTCTGTATCAAACTGTCTATCTCCCTAATTCTCTTCCTCTGTCTCATTCTTTATTTGTCTGATTCTTTCCCTCAGTCTCAATCTCTCTTTCTGTCTAATTCTCTCCCACTGTCTCATTCTCTCTAATTCTCTCCCACTTTCTCATTCTCTCTATCTGTCTAATTCTCTCCCACTGTCTCATTCTCTCTAATTCTCTCCCTCTGTCTCATTCTCTATCTGTCTAATTCTCTCCCTCTGTCTCATTCTCTATCTGTCTAATTCTCTCCCTCTGTCTCAATCTCTATTTGCCTAATTCTCTCCCTCTGTCTCATTCTCTATCTGTCTAATTCTCTCCCTATGTCTCATTCTCACTAATTCTCTCCCTCTGTCTCAATCTCTCTATCTGTCCAATTCTCTCCCTCTGTCTCATTCTATCTGTCCAATTCTCTCCCTCTATCTCATTCTCACTATCTGTCCAATTCTCTCCCTCTGTCTCATTCTGTCTGTCCAATTCTCTCCTTCTGTCTCATTCTCTCTAATTTTCTCCCTCTGTCTCATTCTCACTATCTGTCGAACACCTGTGCTAAGTCTCATTCTCCCTAATTTTCTGTCTTAATCTCTCTATCTAATTCCCTCCCTCTCTCTCATTCTCTCTATCTGTCTAATTCTCTCCCTCTATCATTCTCTCTATCAGTCTATTTTTCTCCCTGTTTCATTCTCTCTGTCTAATTTTTTGTGTCTCATTACCTCTATCTCTTTCTGTTTCATTCTCTCTCACCCTCTGTCTCATTCTCTGTCTCATACTGTCTAATTATCTTTCTCTGTCTCATTTTCTCTCTCTCTCCTATTCCCTCTTTCTGTCTCATTCACTTTCTCACTCATTCTCTCTATCGGTCTAATTCTCCCCCTCTATCATTCTCTCTATCTTTCTATTTTCCTCCTTGTTTCATTCTCTCTGTCTAATTTTCTCTGTCTCATTACCTCTCTCTCTTTCTCTGTTTCATTCTCTCTCTCTGTCTCATTCCCTTTCTCTCTCATTCTCTCTATCAGTCAAATTCTCTCCCACTGTCTCATTCTCTCTAATCCTCTCCCTCTGTCTCATTCTCTCTATCTGTGTAATTCTCTACCTGTCTCATTCTCTATTTGCCTAATTCTCTCTGTGTGTCTCAAACTGTCTAATCCTCTCACTCTGTCTCAATCTCTATTTGTCGAATTCTCTCCCACCGTCTCATTCTCTATTTGTCCAATTCTCTCCCTCTGTCTCATTCTCTATGTGTCTAATTCACTCCACCTGTCTCAATCTCTCTGTCCAATTCTCTCCCTCTGTCTCAATCTCTCTGTCTAATTCTATCCCTCTGTCTCATTCTCTCTATCTGTCTAATTTACTAACTCTGTCTCAATCTTCTGTCTAATTCTATCCCTCTGTCTCAATCTCTATCTCTCTAATCCTCTACCTCTGTCTCATTCTCCCCACCTGTCTAATTCTCTCCCTCTGTCTCAATCTCTCTATCTGTCTAATCCTCTCCCTCTGTTTCAATCTCTACATATGTCTCATTCTCTCCTAATTCTGTCTCATTCTCTCTATCTGCCTAATTCTCTCTCTCTGTCTCATTCTCTCTATCTGCCTAATTTTCTTCCTCTGTCTCATTCTTTATTTGTCTAACTTACTCCCTCTGCTTCAATCTCTCTATCTGTCTAATTCTCTCCCTCTGTCTCAATCTCTCGGTCTAATTCTATCCCTATGTCTCATTCTCTCTGTCTAATTCTCTCCCTCTGTCTCAATCTCTCATTCTGTCTAATTCTCTCCCTCTTTCTCATTCTTTCTATTTCTCTCCCTCTTCTCATTCCCTATTTGTCTAATTCTCTCCCTCTGTCTCAATCTCCCTATCTGTCTAATTCTCTCCCTCTGTCTAATTCTCTCCCTCTGTCTCAATCTCTCTTTATCTAATTCTCTCCCTCTGTCTCAATCTCTCTATCTGTCTAATTCTCTCAATCTGTCTCATTCTCTCTAATTCTCTCCCTCTGTCTCAATCTCTCTATCTGTCTAATTCTCTCTCTCTGTATCAAACTGTCTATCTCCCTAATTCTCTTCCTCTGTCTCATTCTTTATTTGTCTAATTCTTTCCCTCAGTCTCAATCTCTCTATCTGTCTAATTCTCTCCCTCAGTCTCAATCTCTCTATCTGTCTAATTCTCTCCCTCTGTCTCATTCTCTCCAATCCTCTCCCTTTGCCTCATTCTCTCTTTCTGTCTAATTCTCTCCCACTGTCTCATTCTCTCTAATTCTCTCCATCTGTCTCAATCTCTCTATCTGTCTAATTCTCTCCCACTGTCTCAATCTCTCTACCTGTCTAATTCTCTCCCTCTGTCTCATTCTCTCCAATCCTCTCCCTTTGTCTCATTCTCTCTTTCTGTCTAATTCTCTCCCACTGTCTCATTCTCTCTAATTCTCTCCATCAGTCTCAATCTCTCTATCTGTCTAATTCTCTCCCTCTGTCTCATTCTCTCCAATCCTCTCCCTTTGTCTCATTCTCTCTTTCTGTCTAATTCTCTCCCACTGTCTCATTCTCTCTAATTCTCTCCATCTGTCTCAATCTCTCTATCTGTCTAATTATCACCCTCTGTCTCATTCTCTCTATCTGTCTAATTCTCTCCCACTTTCTCATTCTCTCTCTAATCTTCTCTCTCTATCTCATTCTCTACTAGTCTTATTATCTCCCTATGTCTCATTCTCTATTTATGTAATTCTCTACCTCTGTCTCAATCACTCTATTTGTCTAATTCTCTCCCTCTGTCTCATTCTCTATCTGTCTAATTCTCTCCCTGTCTCATTCTCTCTATCTGTCTAATTCTCTCCCACTTTCTCATTCTCTCTAAATCCCTCCCTCTGTCTCAATCGCTCTATCTGTCCAATTGTCTCTCTGTGTCTCATTCTCACTATCTGTCCAATTCTCTCCCTCTGTCTCATTCTCTCTATCTGTCCAATTCTCTCCCTCTGTCTCATTCCCTCTATCCATCCAATTCTCCCCTTCTGTCTCATTCTGTCTGTCCAATTCTCTCCTTCTGTCTCAATCTCTCTAATTTTCTCTCTCTGTCTCATTCTAATTTTCTCCCTCTGTCTTAATCTTTCCATTTAATTCTCTCCCTCTGTCTCATTCTCTCTCTCTGTCGAACACTTGCGCTATATCTCATTCTCTCTAATTTTCTCCCTCTGTCTTAAACTTTCCATCTAATTCGCTCTCTCTGTCTCATTCTCACTATCTTTCGAACACCTGTGCTATGTCTCATTCTCCCTAATTTTCTCCCTCTGTCTTAATTTCTATATCTAATTGCCTCCCTCTCTCTCATTCTCTCTATCTGTCTAATTCTCTCCCTTTATCATTCTCTCTATCTTTCTATTTTCCTCCCTGTTTCATTCTATTTGTCTAATTTTCTCTGTTTCATTACCTCTCTCTCTTTCTCTGTTTCATTCTCTCTCTCTTTCTGTCTCATTCCCTTTCTCTCTCATTCTATCTGTCTAATTCTCTCCCTCTGTCTCAATCTCTATTTGTCTAATTCTCTTCCTCTGTCTCAATCTCTCTATTTGCCTATTTCTCTCTCTGTCTCATTCTCTCTAACCCTCTCCCTCTGTCTCAATCTCTATTTGTCTAATTCTCTCCCTCTGTCTCATTCTCTCAGTCTAATTCTCTCCCACTGTCTCAATCTCTATCTCTCTAATCCTCCCCACCTGTCTAATTCTCTCCCTGTCTCAATCTCGCTATCTGTCTAATTCCCTCCCTCTCTCTCATTCTCTCTATCTGTCTAATTCTCTCCCTCTACCATTCTCTCTATCTTTCTATTTTCCTCCCTGTTTCATTCTCTTTGTCTAATTTTCTCTGTTTCATTACCTCTCTCTCTTTCTCTGTTTCATTCTCTCTCTCTTTCTGTCTCATTCCCTTTCTCTCTCATTCTCTCTATCTGTCAAATTCTCTCCCACTGTCTCATTCTCTCTAATTCTCTCCCTCTGTCTCAATCCCTATTTGTCTAATTCTCTCCCTCTGTCTCAATCTCTCTATTTGTCTAATTCTCTTCCTCTGTCTCAATCTCTCTATTTGCCTATTTCTCTCTCTGTCTCATTCTCTCTAACCCTCTCCCTCTGTCTCAATCTCTATGTGTCTAATTCTCTTCCACTGTCTCATTCTCTATTTGTCCAATTCTCTCCCTCTGTCTCATTCTCTCAGTCTAATTCTCTCCCTCTGTCTCAATCTCTATCTCTTTAATCCTCGACTTCTGTCTCATTCTCCCCACCTGTCTAATTCTCTCCCTGTCTCAATCTCGCTATCTGTCTCATTCTCTCCCTCTGTCTCAATCTCTATTTGCCTAATTCTCTCCCTCTGTCTCATTCTCTCTAATTCCCTCCCTCTGTCTCAATCTCTCTATCTGTCCAATTCTCTCCCTCTGTCTCATTCTCACTATCTGTCCAATTCTCTCCTTCTGTCTCATTCTCTCTATCTGTCCAATTCTCTCCCTCTGTCTCATTCTCACTATCTATCCAATTCTTTCCCTCTGTCTCATTCTCTCTATCTGTCCAATTCTCTCCCTCTGCCTCATTCTCACTATCTGTCCAATTCTCTCCCTCTGTCTCATTCCCTTTATCCGTCCAATTCTCTCCCTCTGTCTTATTCTATCTGTCCAATTCTCTCCTTCTGTCCCATTCTCTCTAATTCTCTCCCTCTGTCTCATTCTCACTATCTGTCGAACACCTGTGCTATGTCTCATTCTCCCTAATTTTCTCCCTCTGTCTTAATCTCTCTATCTAATTCCCTCCCTCTCTCTCATTCTCTCTATCTGTCTAATTCTCTCCCTTTATCATTCTCTCTATCAGTCTATTTTTCTCCCTGTTTCATTCTCTCTGTCTAATTTTTTGTGTCTCATTACCTCTATCTCTTTCTGTTTCATTCTCTCTCACCCTCTGTCTCATTCTCTGTCTCATTCTGTCTAATTATCTTTCCCTGTCTCATTTTCTCTCTCTCTCCTATTCCCTCTTTCTGTCTCATTCACTTTCTCACTCATTCTCTCTATCGGTCTAATTCTCTCCCTCTATCATTCTCTCTATCTTTCTATTTTCCTCCCTGTTTCATTCTCTCTGTCTAATTTTCTCTGTCTCACTACCTCTCTCTCTTTATCTGTTTCATTCTCTCTCTCTGTCTCATTCCCTTTCTCTCTCATTCTCTCTATCAGTCAAATTCTCTCCCACTGTCTCATTCTCTCTATCAGTCAAATTCTCTCGCTCTCTGTCTCATTCTCTCTAACCCTCTCCCTCTGTCTCAATCTCAATTTGTCCAATTCTCTCCCACTGTCTCATTCTCTATTTGTCCAATTCTATCCCTCTGTCTCATTCTCTGTGTGTCTAATTCACTCCACCAGTCTCAATCTCTCTGTCTAATTCTCTCCCTCTGTCTCAATCTCTCTGTCTAATTCTATCCTTCTGTCTCATTCTCTCTATCTGTCTAATTCACTAACTCTGTCTCAATCCCTCTGTCTAATTCTCTCCCTCGGTCTCAATCTCTATCTCTCTAATCCTCTTCCTCTGTCTCATTCTTTATTTGTCTAATTTACTCCCTCTGCCTCAATCTCTCTATCTGTCAAATTCTCTCCCTCTGTCTCAATCCCTCTGTCTAATTCTAACCCTATCTCTCAATCTCTCTTTCTGTCCTACTCTCTCCATCTGTCTCAATCTCACTGTCCAATTCTCTTCCTCTATCTCATTCCCTCTGTCTAATTCTCTCCCTCTGTCTCAATCTCTCTGTCTAATCCTTTCCCTCCGTCTCAATCTCTCTATCTTTCTAATTATCTCCCTCTGTCTCATTCTCTCTATTTGTCTAATTTTCTCCCTCTGTCTCAATCTCTCTATTTGTCTAATTCCCTCCCTCTGTCTCAATCTCTCTATTTTTCTAATTCTCTCCCTCTGTCTCATTCTCTATTTGTCTAATTTTCTCCCTCTGTCTCAATCTCTCTATTTGTCTAAACCTCTCGCTCTGCCTCATTCTCTCTAATTCTCTCCCTTTATCTCATTCTTTATTTGTCTAATTCTTTCCCTCTGTCTCAATCTCTTTTTGTCTAATTCTCACCCACTGTCTCATTCTCTCTAATTCTCTACCTCTGTCTCAATCTCTCTATCTGTCTAATTCTCTTCCAATGTCTCATTCTCTCTAATTCTCGCCCTCTGTCTCAATCTCTCTATCTGTCTAACTCTCTTCCGCTGTCTCATTCTCTCTAATTCTCTCCCTCTGCCTCAAACTCTCTATTTGAATATCCCTCTTAGTCTGTCACATTCTTAATTTGTCTAATTCTCTCTATTTGTCTCATTCTCTCTATCTGTCTAATTCTCTCTCTCTGTCTCAGTCTCGCTAATCCTCTCCCACTGTCTCATTCTCTCTTTGTCTAATTCTCTCCCCCTGTCTCATTCTCTCTATCTGTCTAACTCTCTCCTTCTGTCTCATTCTCTATTTGTCTAATTCTCTCCCTCTTTCTCAATCTCTCTATTTGTCTAATTCTCTCTCTCTGTCTCATTCTCTCTTTGTATAATTCTATCCCTATGTATCATTTTCTCTATCTGTCTAATTCTCTCCCTCTGTCTCATTCACTCTTTGTCTTTTTCTCTCCCTCTGTCTCATACTCTCTATCTGTCTGATTATCTCCCCTTGTCTCATTCTCTATTTGTCTAATTCTCTCCCTCTGTCTCATTCACTCTTTGTCTTTTTCTCTCCCTCTGTCTCATACTCTCTATCTGTCTGATTATCTCCCCTTGTCTCATTCTCTATTTGTCTAATTCTCTCCCTTTGTCTCAATCTCTATTTTTCTAATTCTCTTCCTGTGTCTCATTCTCTCTATCTATCTAATTATCTCCCCCTGTCTCTTTCTCTATTTGTCTAATTCTCTCCCTCTGTCTCATTCTCTCTATCTGTCTAATTCTCTCCCTCTGTCTCATTCTCTCTATCTGTCTAATTCTCTCCCTCTGTCTCATTCTCTATCTGTCTAATTCTCTCCCTCTTCTCAATCTCTCTAGCTGCCTAATTATCTCCCTCTGTAGCAATCTCTATTTGTCTAATTTTCTCCCCCTGTCTCATTCAATATTTGTCTAATCCTCTCCCTCTGTCTCAATCTCTCTATCTGCCTAATTCTCTCCCTCTGTCTCAATCTCTAATTGTCTAATTCTCTCCCTCTGTTTCAATCTCACTATCTGTCTAATTCTCTCCCTCTGTCTCATTCTCTCTAATTCTCTCCCTCTGTCTCAATCTCTCTGTCTAATTCTATCCTTCTGTCTCATTCTCTCTATCTGTCTAATTCACTAACTCTGTCTCAATCCCTCTGTCTAATTCTCTCCCTCGGTCTCAATCTCTATCTCTCTAATCCTCTTCCTCTGTCTCATTCTTTATTTGTCTAATTTACTCCCTCTGCCTCAATCTCTCTATCTGTCAAATTCTCTCCCTCTGTCTCAATCCCTCTGTCTAATTCTAACCCTATCTCTCAATCTCTCTTTCTGTCCTACTCTCTCCATCTGTCTCAATCTCACTGTCCAATTCTCTTCCTCTATCTCATTCCCTCTGTCTAATTCTCTCCCTCTGTCTCAATCTCTCTGTCTAATCCTTTCCCTCCGTCTCAATCTCTCTATCTTTCTAATTATCTCCCTCTGTCTCATTCTCTCTATTTGTCTAATTTTCTCCCTCTGTCTCAATCTCTCTATTTGTCTAATTCCCTCCCTCTGTCTCAATCTCTCTATTTTTCTAATTCTCTCCCTCTGTCTCATTCTCTATTTGTCTAATTTTCTCCCTCTGTCTCAATCTCTCTATTTGTCTAAACCTCTCGCTCTGCCTCATTCTCTCTAATTCTCTCCCTTTATCTCATTCTTTATTTGTCTAATTCTTTCCCTCTGTCTCAATCTCTTTTTGTCTAATTCTCACCCACTGTCTCATTCTCTCTAATTCTCTACCTCTGTCTCAATCTCTCTATCTGTCTAATTCTCTTCCAATGTCTCATTCTCTCTAATTCTCGCCCTCTGTCTCAATCTCTCTATCTGTCTAACTCTCTTCCGCTGTCTCATTCTCTCTAATTCTCTCCCTCTGCCTCAAACTCTCTATTTGAATATCCCTCTTAGTCTGTCACATTCTTAATTTGTCTAATTCTCTCTATTTGTCTCATTCTCTCTATCTGTCTAATTCTCTCTCTCTGTCTCAGTCTCGCTAATCCTCTCCCACTGTCTCATTCTCTCTTTGTCTAATTCTCTCCCCCTGTCTCATTCTCTCTATCTGTCTAACTCTCTCCTTCTGTCTCATTCTCTATTTGTCTAATTCTCTCCCTCTTTCTCAATCTCTCTATTTGTCTAATTCTCTCTCTCTGTCTCATTCTCTCTTTGTATAATTCTATCCCTATGTATCATTTTCTCTATCTGTCTAATTCTCTCCCTCTGTCTCATTCACTCTTTGTCTTTTTCTCTCCCTCTGTCTCATACTCTCTATCTGTCTGATTATCTCCCCTTGTCTCATTCTCTATTTGTCTAATTCTCTCCCTCTGTCTCATTCACTCTTTGTCTTTTTCTCTCCCTCTGTCTCATACTCTCTATCTGTCTGATTATCTCCCCTTGTCTCATTCTCTATTTGTCTAATTCTCTCCCTTTGTCTCAATCTCTATTTTTCTAATTCTCTTCCTGTGTCTCATTCTCTCTATCTATCTAATTATCTCCCCCTGTCTCTTTCTCTATTTGTCTAATTCTCTCCCTCTGTCTCATTCTCTCTATCTGTCTAATTCTCTCCCTCTGTCTCATTCTCTCTATCTGTCTAATTCTCTCCCTCTGTCTCATTCTCTATCTGTCTAATTCTCTCCCTCTTCTCAATCTCTCTAGCTGCCTAATTATCTCCCTCTGTAGCAATCTCTATTTGTCTAATTTTCTCCCCCTGTCTCATTCAATATTTGTCTAATCCTCTCCCTCTGTCTCAATCTCTCTATCTGCCTAATTCTCTCCCTCTGTCTCAATCTCTAATTGTCTAATTCTCTCCCTCTGTTTCAATCTCACTATCTGTCTAATTCTCTCCCTCTGTCTCATTCTCTCTAATTCTCTCCCTCTGTCTCATTCTCTATCTGTCTAATTCTCTCCCTCTTCTCAATCTCTCTAGCTGCCTAATTATCTCCCTCTGTAGCAATCTCTATTTGTCTAATTTTCTCCCCCTGTCTCATTCAATATTTGTCTAATCCTCTCCCTCTGTCTCAATCTCTCTATCTGCCTAATTCTCTCCCTCTGTCTCAATCTCTAATTGTCTAATTCTCTCCCTCTGTTTCAATCTCACTATCTGTCTAATTCTCTCCCTCTGTCTCATTCTCTCTAATTCTCTCCCTCAGCCTCAATTGCTCTATTTGCCTAATTCTCTCCCTCTTTCTCATTTTCACTAATTTTCTTCCTCTGTCTCAATCTCTCCATCTGTCTAATTCTCTACCACTGTCTCACTCTCTCTAATTCTCTCCGTCTGTCTCAATCTCTCTATCTGTGTAATTCTCTCCCTCTGTCTCAATCTCTGCATCTGTCTAATACTCTTCCACTGTCTCATTCTGTCTAATTCTCTCCCTCTGTCTCAATCTATTTGTCCAATCCTCTCCATCTGTATCATTCTTTATTTGTCTAATTCTCTCCCTCAGTCTCATTCTCTCTAATTCTCTTCCTCTGTCTCAATCTCTATTTGTCCATTGCTCTCCCTCTGCCTCATTCTTTATTTGCCTAATTCTCTCTCACTGTCTCAATGTCTCTATTTGTCTCATTCTCTCCCTCTATCTCATTCTCTCTAATTCTCTCCCTCTGTCTCATTCTTTATTTGTCTACTCCTTTCCCTCTGACTCAATCTCTCTATCTGTCTAATTCTCTCCCCCTGTGAAAATCTCTAATTGTCTAATTCTCTCCCTCTGTCTCAATCTCTGTGTCTAATTCTATCCCTAGGTCTCATTCTCTCCATCTGTCTAATTCTCCCCATCTGTCTCAATCTCTCTGTCTAATTCTCTCCCTATCTCTCAATCTCTATCTCTCTAATCCTCTCCCTCAGTCTCATTCTCCCCACCTGTCTAATTCTCCCCATCTGTCTCATTCTCTCTGTCTAATTCTCTCCCTCTGTCTCAATCTCTCTTTCTAATTCTCTCCCTCTATCTCATTCTCTCTATCTGTCTAAATCTCTCCCTCTGTCTCAATATCTCTATCTGTCTAATTCTCTCCTTCTGTCTCATTCTTTATTTGTCTAAATCTCTCCCTCTGTCTCAATATCTCTATCTGTCTAATTCTCTCCATCTGTCGCATTCTCTCTAATTCTGTCCTTCTGTCTCATTCTTCATTTGTCTAATTCTCTCCCTCTGTCTCAATCTCTCTGTCTAATCCTCTCCCTCTGTTTCAATCTCTCTATCTGTCCATTTCTCTCCCTCTGTCTCAATCTCTCTATTTGTCTAATTCTTTTACTCTGTCTCATTCTCTCTAATTCTCTCCATCTGTCTCATTCTTTATTTGACTAACTTTCTCCCTCTGTCTCAATCTCTCTATTTGTCTAAACCTCTCCCTCAATCTCATTCTCTCTAATTCTCTCCCTCTGTCTCATTCTTTATTTGTCTAATTATCTCCCTCTGTCTCAATCTCTCTATTTGTCAAATTCTCACCCTCTGTCTCAATCTCCATCTGTCCAATTCTCGCCCACTGTCTCATTCTCTCTAATTCTCTCACTCTGTCTCAATCTCTCTATTTGTCCCATCCTGTCCATCTGTATCATTATTTACTTGTCTAATTCTCTCTCTCAGTCTCATTCTCTCTAATTCTCTCTCTCTGTCTCAATCTCTCTATTTGTCTAATTCTTTATTTGTCTATTCCTCTCCCTCTGTCTCAATCTCTCTATTTGAATAACCCTCTCACTCTGTCTCATTCTTTATTTGTCTAAATCTCTCCATTTGTCTCAATCTCTCTATCTGTCTAATTCTCTCTCTCTGTCTCACTCTCTCTTTGTCTAATTCTCTCCCTCTCTCTCATTCTCTCTTTGTCAAATTCTCTCCCACTGTCTCATTCTCTATCTGTCTAATTCTCTCTCTCAGTCTCATTCTCGCTAATCCTCTCCCTCTGTCTCATTCTTTACTTGTCTAATTCTCTTGCTCTGTCTCAATCACTCTATTTGTCTAATTCTCTCCCTCTGTCTCATTCTCTCTTTGTCTAATTCTCTCCCTTGGTCTCATTCTCTCCATCTGTCTAATGCTCTCCTTCTGTCTAATTCTCTATATGTCTAATTCTCTCCCTCTTTCTCAATATCTCTATTTGTCTAATTCTCTCCATCTGTGTCATTCTCTATCTGTCTAATTCTCTCCCTCTGTCTCAATCTCTCTGTCTAATCCTCTCCCTCTGTTTCAATCTCTCTATCTGTCCATTTCTCTCCCTCTGTCTCAATCTCTCTATTTGTCTAAACCTCTCCCTCAATCTCATTCTCTCTAATTCTCTCCCTCTGTCTCATTCTTTATTTGTCTAATTATCTCCCTCTGTCTCAATCTCTCTATTTGTCTAATTCTCACCCTCTGTCTCAATCTCCATCTGTCTAATTCTCGCCCACTGTCTCATTCTCTCTAATTCTCTCACTCTGTCTCAATCTCTCTATTTGTCCCATCCTCTCCATCTGTATCATTATTTACTTGTCTAATTCTCTCTCTCAGTCTCATTCTCTCTAATCCTCTCCCTCAGTCTCAATCTCTCTTATTCTCTCCCTCTGTCTCAATCTCTCTATCTATCTAACTCTCTCCCTCTATCTCATTCTATCGAATTCACTCCCTCTGCCTCAATCTCACTATCTGTCTTATTCTCTCCCTCTGTGTCAATCTCTATTTGTCCAATTCACTCCCTCTGTCTCAATCGCTCTATCTATCTAATTCTCTCACTCTGTCTCAGTCTCTCTAATTCTCTCCCTCTGTCTCAATCTCTCTGTCCAATTCTCTCCCTCTATCTCATTCTCTCTGTCTAATTCTCTCCCTCTGTCTCAATCTCTCTATCTGTCTAATCCTCTCCCTCTGTCTCAATCTCTATTTATCTAATTCTCTACCCCTGTTTTAATCTCTTTGTCAGTCTAATTCTCTCCCTCTGTCTCATTCTTTATTTGTCTAATTATCTCCCTCTGTCTCAATCTCCCTATCTGTCTAATTCTCTCCCACTGTCTCATTCTTTATCTGTCTAAATCTCTGCCTCTGTCTCAATATCTCTATCTGTCTAATTCTCTCCCTCTGTCGCATTCTTTATTTGTCTAATTCTCTCTTTCTGTCTCAATCTCTCTATCTGTCTAATTCTCTCCCTCTATCTCATTCTCTCTAATTCTGTCCTTCTGTCTCATTCTTCATTTGTCTAATTCTCACCCTCTGTCTCAATCTCTCTGTCTAATCCTCTCCATCCGTCTCAATCTCTGTCTAATTCTCTTCCTCTGTCTCATTCTCTCTAATCCTCTCCCTCTGTCTCAATCTCTCTATTTGTCTAATTCCCTCCCTCAGTCTCAATCTCTCTATTTGCCTAATTATCTCCCTCTGTCTCATTCTTTACTTGTCTACTTTTCTCCCTCTGCCTCAATCTCTCTAATTGTCTAAACCTCTCCCTCTATCTCATTCTCTCTAATTCTCTCTCTCTGTCTCATTCTTTATTTGTCTAATTATCTCCCTCTGTCTCAATATCTCTATTTGTCAAATTCTCTCCCTCTGACTCATTCTCTCTAATTCTCTTCCTCTGTCTCAAGCCCTCCATCTGTGTAATTCTCACCCACTGTCTCATTCTCTCTAATTCTCTCCCTCTGTCTTAATCTCTCCATCTGTCTAATTCTCTCCCACTGTCTCATTCTCTCTAATTCTCTCCCACTGTCTCAATCTCTCTATCTGTGTAATTCTCTCCCTCTGTCTCAATCTTTCCATCTGTCTAATACCCTTCCACTGTCTCATTCTCTCTAATTCTCTCCCGCTGTCTCAATCTCTCTATCTGTCTAATTCTCTCCCTCTGTCTCAATCTCTCTATTTGTCTAATGCTCTCCATCTGTATCATTCTTTATTTGTGTAATTCTCTCCCTCTGTCTCATTCTCTATCTGACTAATTCTCTCCCTCTGTCTCAATCACGCTCTTTGTCTAATTCTCTCCCTCTGTCACATTCTCTCTTTGTCTAATTCTCTCCCTCTGGCTCATTCTCTATCTGTCTAATTCTCTCCCTCTGTCTCATTCTCTATAATTCTGTCCTTCTGTCTCATTCTTCATTTGTCTAATTCTCTCCCTCTCTCTCAATCTCTCTGTCTAATCTTCTCCATCCATCTCAATCTCTCTATCTGTCTAATTCTCTCCCTCTGTCTCAATCGCTCTATCTGTCTAATTCTCTTCCTCTGTCTCATTCTCTCTAATCCTCACCCTCTGTCTGAATCTCTCTATCTGTCTAATTCCCTCCCTCTTTCTCAATCTCTCTATATGTCTAATTTTCTCCCTCTGTCTCAATCTCACTATTTGTCTAATTCTCTCCCTCCGTCTCATTCTCTCTAATACTCTCCCTCTGTCTCAATCTCTCTATCTGTCTAATTCTCTCCCACGGTCTCATTCTCTCTAATTCTCTCCGTCTGTCTCAATCTCTCCATCTGTCTAATTCTCACCCTCTGTCTCAATATCTCTATCTGTCTAATTCTCTCCCTCTGTCTCATTCGCCCCACTTCTCTCCCTCTGTCGCATTCTTTATTTGTCTAATTCTCTCTTTCTGTCTCAATCTCTCTATCTGTCTAATTCTCTCCCTCTATCTCATTCTCTCTAATTCTGTCCTTCTGTCTCATTCTTCATTTGTCTAATTCTCACCCTCTGTCTCAATCTCTCTGTCTAATCCTCTCCATCCATCTCAATCTCTGTCTAATTCTCTTCCTCTGCCTCATTCTCTCTAATCCTCTCCCTCTGTCTCAATCTCTCTATTTGCCTAATTCTCTCCCTCTGTCTCATTCTTTACTTGTCTACTTTTCTCCCTCTGCCTCAATCTCTCTAATTGTCTAAACCTCTCCCTCTATCTCATTCTCTCTAATTCTCTCTCTCTGTCTCATTCTTTATTTGTCTAATTATCTCCCTCTGTCTCAATATCTCTATTTGTCAAATTCTCTCCCTCTGACTCATTCTCTCTAATTCTCTTCCTCTGTCTCAAGCCCTCCATCTGTGTAATTCTCACCCACTGTCTCATTCTCTCTAATTCTCTCCCTCTGTCTTAATCTCTCCATCTGTCTAATTCTCTCCCACTGTCTCATTCTCTCTAATTCTCTCCCACTGTCTCAATCTCTCTATCTGTGTAATTCTCTCCCTCTGTCTCAATCTTTCCATCTGTCTAATACTCTTCCACTGTCTCATTCTCTCTAATTCTCTCCCGCTGTCTCAATCTCTCTATCTGTCTAATTCTCTCCCTCTGTCTCAATCTCTCTATTTGTCTAATGCTCTCCATCTGTATCATTCTTTATTTGTGTAATTCTCTCCCTCTGTCTCATTCTCTATCTGACTAATTCTCTCCCTCTGTCTCAATCACGCTCTTTGTCTAATTCTCTCCCTCTGGCTCATTCTCTATCTGGTTAATTCTCTCCCTCTGTCTAAATCTCTCTATCTGTCTAATTCTCTCCCTCTGTCTCATTCTCTGTAATTCTGTCCTTCTGTCTCATTCTTCATTTGTCTAATTCTCTCCCTCTCTCTCAATCTCTCTGTCTAATCTTCTCCATCCGTCTCAATCTCTCTATCTGTCTAATTCTCTCCCTCTATCTCAATCGCTCTATCTGTCTAATTCTCTTCCTCTGTCTCATTCTCTCTAATCCTCACCCTCTGTCTGAATCTCTCTATCTGTCTAATTCCCTCCCTCTGTCTCAATCTCTCTATATGTCTAATTTTCTCCCTCTGTCTCAATCTCACTATTTGTCTAATTCTCTCCCTCCGTCTCATTCTCTCTAATACTCTCCCTCTGTCTCAATCTCTCTATCTGTCTATTCTCTCCCACGGTCTCATTCTCTCTAATTCTCTCCGTCTGTCTCAATCTCTCCATCTGTCTAATTCTCACCCTCTGTCTCAATATCTCTATCTGTCTAATTCTCTCCCTCTGTCTCATTCTCTCTAATTCTCTCCCTCTGTCTCAATCTCTCTATTTGTCTAATTCCCACCCTCTGTCTCAATCTCTCTATTTGGCTAATTTGCTCCGTCTGTCTCATTCACTCTAATTCTCTCCTTTTGTGTCAATCTCTCTATCTGTCTGATTGTCTCCCTCTGTCTCAATCTCTGCATTTGTCCAATCCTCTCCATCTGTATCATTCTTTATTTGTCTAATTCGCTCCCTCAGTCTCATTCTCTCTAATTCTCTCCCTCTGTCTCATTCTCTATTTGCCAATGCTCTCCCTCTGTCTCAATCTCTCTATTTGAATAATCCTCTCACTCTGTCTCATTCTTTATTTGTCAAATTCTCTCCCTCTGTCTCATTCTCTCTATCTGACTAATTCTCTCCCTCTGTATCATTCTTTATTTTTGTAATTCTCTCGCTCTGTCTCATTCTCTATCTGGCTAATTCTCTCCCTTTGTCTCAATCTCTCTATTTGTCTAATTCTCCCCCTCTGTCTCATTCTCTTTGTCCAATTCTCTCCCTCTGTCTCATTCTTTATTTGTCTAATTCTCTCCCACTCTCTCATTCTCTCTAATCCTCTCCCTATGTCTCATTCTGTCAAATTCCCTCCCTCTGTCTCAATCTCTCTATTTGTCTAATTCTTTCCCTTTGTCTCATTCTCTCTAATTCTCTCCCTCTGTCTCAATCTCTCTATTTGTCTAATTCCCATCCTCTGTCTCAATCTCTCTATTTGCCTAATTCTCTCCCTCTGTTTCATTCTTTGTTTGTCTAATTCTCTCCCTCTGTCACAATCTCTCTATTTGTTAAATCCTCTCATTCTGTCGGATTCTCTCTAATTCTGTCCCTCTGTCTGATTCATTTTTTTCTAATTCTGTCCCTCTGTCTCAATCTCTCTATTTGTCTAATTCGCTCCCTCTGTCTCATTCACTCTATCTGTCCAATTCTCTCCCTCTGTCTCAATCTCTCCATCTGTCTAATTGTCTCCCTCTGTCTCATTCTGAATCTTTCTAATTCCCTCCATCTGTCTCATTCCTTATTTGTCTAATTCTCTCATTCTGTCTCATTCTCTTTGTCTAATTCTCTCCCTCTGTCTCATCCTCTTTGTCTAATTCTCTCTCTCTGTCTCATTCTCGCTTTCTAATTCTCTCCCTCTGTCTCATTATCTATCTGTCTAATTCTCTCCCTCTGTCTCATTCCCTATTTGTCTAATTCTCTCCCTCTGTCTCATTCTCTCTCTCTGTCTCATTCTTTATTTGTCTAATTCTCTCCCTCTGTCTCATTCTTTATTTGTCTAATTCTCTCCCTCTGTCTCATTCTGTCTAATTCCCTCCCTCTGTCTCAATCTCTCTATCTATCTAAATTTCTCCCTCTGTCTCAATCTCTCTAACTGTCTAATTCTCACCCTCTGTCTCAATCTCTCTAAGTGTCTAATTCCCTCCCTCTGTCTCATTCTCTCTATCTGCCTAAATTTCTCCCTCTGTCTCAATCTCTCTGTCTAATTCTCACCCTCTGACTCAATCTCTCTATCTGTCTAATTCTCTCCCTCTTTCTCATTCTCTCTAATTCTCTCCCTCTGTCTGATTCATTCTCTACCCCTGTCTCAATCTCTCTGTCGGTCTAATTCTCTCCCTCTGCCTCATTCTCTATCTGACTAATCTTCTCCGTCTGTCACAATCTCTCTATATGTCTAATCCGCTCCCACTGTCTCAATCTCTCTATCTGCCTAATTCTCTCCCTCTGTCTCAATCTCTCTAAATGTCTAATTCCCTCCCTCTGCCTCATTCTCTACCTGTCTAATCTTCTGCCTCTGTCTCAATCTCTCTATTGGTCTAATTCTCTCCCTCTGTCTCATTCTCTCAAATTTGCTCCCTTTGTCTCTATCTCTCCATATGTCTAATTCTCTCCCTCTGTCTCCATCTCTCTATTTGTCTAATTCTCTCCCTCTGCCTCATTCTCTCAAATTCTCTCCCTCTGTCTCAATCTCTCTATCTGCCTAAAACTCTCCCTCTATCTCAATCTGTCTATCTCTCTAATTCTCTCCCTCTGTCTCAATCTCTCTATCTATCTAACTCTCTCCCTCTATCTCATTCTCTCTAATTCTCTCCCTCTGTCTCAATCTCTCTTTCTGTCTAATTCTCTCACTCTGTCTCATTCTTTATTTGTCTAATCCTCTCCCACTGTCTCAAGTACTCTAACCGCCTAATTCTCTCCCTCTGTCTCAATCTCTCTATCTATCTAACTCTCTCCCTCTATCTCATTCTCTCTAATTCTCTCCCTCTGTCTCAATCTCTCTATCTGTCTAATTCTCTCCCTCTTTCTCATTCTCTCTAATTCTCTCCCTCTGTCTCAATCTCTCTTTCTGTCTAATTCTCTCCCTCTGCCTCATTCTCTATCTGTCTAATCTTCTCCGTCTGTCTCAATGTCTCTACATGTCTAATTTTCTCCCTCTGTCTCATTCTCTCTAATCCGCTCCCACTGTCTCAATCTCTATATCTGCCTAATTCTCTCCCTCTGTCTCAATCTCTCTATGTGTCTAATTCTCTCCCTCTGTCTCATTCTCTCTAATCCGCTCCCACTGTCTCAATCTCTATATCTGCCTAATTCTCTCCCTCTTTCTCAATCTCTCTATTTGTCTAATTCTCTCCCTCTGTCTCATTCTCTCTAATTCGCTCCCTCTGTCTCAATCTCTCTATCTGCCTAAGACTCTCCCTCTATCTCAATCTGTCTATCTGTCTAATTCTCTCCCTCAGTCTCAATCTCTGTTTATCTAATTCTCTACCCCTGTCTCAATCTCTCTGTCTGTCAAATTCTCTCCCTCTGTCTCAATCTCTCTATATGTCTAATTCTCTCCTCTGTCTCAATCTCTCTATTTGTCTAATTCTCTCCCTCTCTCCCATTCTCTCTAATTGTCTCCCTCTGTCTCAATCTCTCCAACTGCCTAATCCTCTCCCTCTATCTCAATCTGTCTATCTGTCTAATTCTCTCCCTCAGTCTCAATCTCTATTTATCTAATTCTCTACCCCGTCTCAATTTCTCTGTCTGTCGAATTCTCTCCCTCTGTTTCATTCTCTCTAATCCTCTCCCTCAATCTCAATCTCTCTTATTCTCTCCCTCTGTCTCAATCTCTCTATCTATCTAACTCTCTCCCTCTATCTCATTCTCTCTAATTCTCTCCCTCTGTCTCAATCTCTCTATCTGTATAATTCTCTCCCTCTGTGTCAATCTCTAATTGTCTAATTCTCTCCCTCTGTCCCATTCTCTATCTGTCAAATCTCTCCCTCTCTCTCAATCTCTATTTGTCTAATTCTCTCTATCTCTCTGATTCTCTCTATATGTCTAATTATCTCCCTGGGTCTGATTCTCTCTAATTCTCTCCCTCTGTCTCAATCTCTCTTTCTGTCTAATTCTCTCACTCTGTCACATGCTTTATTTGTCCTATTCTCTCACTCTGTCTCATTCTCTTTGTCTAAATCTCTCCCTCTGTCTCATTCTCTCTGTCTAATTCTCTCCCTGTGTCTCATTCTACATATCAGTCTAATTCTCTCCCTCTGTCTCAGTCTCTTTATTTGTCTAAACCTCTCCCTCTGTCTCATTCTCTCTAATTGTCTCCCTCTGTCACATTCTTTATTTGTCTAATTCTCTCCCTCTGTCTCAATCTCTCTATTTGCGTAATTCTCTCCCTCTGACTCAATCTATTTGTCTAATTCTGACCCTCTGTCTCATTCTCTCTAATCTTCTCCCTCACTCTCAATCTCTCTAATTCTCTCCCTCTGTCTCAATCTCTCTATCTATCTAACTCTCCCCCTCTATCTCATTCTCTCTAATTCTCTCCCTCTGTCTCAATCTCTCTATCTGTCTAATTCTCTCCCTCTGTCTCAATCTCTCTATCTGTCTAATTCTCTCCCTCTGCCTCATTCTCTATCTGTCTAATCTTCTCCGTCTGTCTCAACATCTCTAAATGTCTAATTCTCTCCCTCTGTCTCAATCTCTCTATATGTCTAAATCTCTCCCTCAGTCTCATTCTCTCTAATCCGCTCCCACTTTCTCAATCACTCTATCTGCCTATTTCTCTCCCTCTGTCTCAATTTCTCTATGTGCCTAATTCTCTCCCTCTGCCTCATTCTCTATCTGTCTAATCTTCTCCCTCTGTCTCAATCTCTCTATATGTATACTTCTCTCCCTCTTTCACAATCTCTCTATTTGTCTAATTCTCTCCCTCTGTCTCATTCTCTCTAATTCTATCCCTCTGTCTCAATCTCTCAAAGTGTCTAATTCCCTCCCTCTGCCTCATTCTCTACCTGTCTAATCTTCTGCCTCTGTCTCAATCTCTCTATATGTCTAATTCTCTCCCTCTTTCTCAATCTCTCTATTTGTCTAATTCTCTCCCTCTGTCACATTCTCTTTAATTTGCTCCCTTTGTCTCTATCTCTCCATATGTCTAATTCTCTCCCTCTGTCTCCATCTCTCTATTTGTCTAATTCTCTCCCTCTGCCTCATTCTCTCAAATTCTCTCCCTCTGTCTCAATCTCTCTATCTGCCTAAGACTCTCCCTCTATCTCAATCTGTCTATCTCTCTAATTCTCTCCCTCTGTCTCAATCTCTCTATCTATCTAACTCTCTCCCTCTATCTCATTCTCTCTAATTCTCTCCCTCTGTCTCAATCTCTCTATCTGTCTAATTCGCTCCCTCTTTCTCATTCTCTCTAATTCTCTCCCTCTGTCTCAATCTCTCTTTCTGTCTAATTCTCTCACTCTGTCTCATACTTTATTTGTCCTATTCTTTCCCTCTGCCTCATTCTCTTTGTCTAATTCTCTCCCTCTGTCTCTATCTCTCTTTGTCTTATTCTCTCCCTCTTTCTCATTCTCTCTGTCTAATTCTCTCCCTCTGTCTCATTCTCTATCTGTTTAATTCTCTCCCTCTGTCTCATTCTTTATTTGTCTAATTCTCTCCCCCTGTCTCATTCTCTATCTGTCTAATTTTCTCCCTCTGTCTCATTCTTTTTTTGTCTAATTCTCTCCCACTGTCTCATTCTCTCTAATCCTCTCCCTATGTCTCATTCTGCCTAATTCTCTCCCTGTGTCTCATTCTCTCTATCGCTTGAATTCTCTCCCTCTGTCTCAATCTCATTATTTCTCTAATTCCCACACTCTGTCTCAATCTCTCTAAATGCCCAATTCTCTCCCTCTGGCTCAGTCTTTATTTGTCTAATCCTCTCCCACTGTCTCAATTACCCTAACTGCCTAATTCTCTCCCACTGTCTCATTCTTTATTTGTCTAATCCTCTCCCACTGTCTCAATTACTCTAACTGCCTAATTCTCTCCCTCTGTCCCAATCTCTCTATCTGTCTAATTCTCTCCCTCTGCCTCATTCTCTATCTGTCTAATCTTCTCCGTCTGTCTCAATGTCTCTACATGTCTAATTTTCTCCCTCTGTCTCATTCTCTCTAATCCGCTCCCACTGTCTCAATCTCTATATCTGCCTAATTCTCTCCCTCTGTCTCAATCTCTCTATGTGTCTAATTCTCTACCTCTGCCTCATTCTCTATCTGTCAAATCTTGTCCCTCTGTCTCAATCTCTCTATATGTCTACTTCTCTCCCTCTGTCTCAATCTCTCTACATGTCTACTTCTCTCCCTCTTTCTCATTCTCTCTAATTCGCTCCCTCTGTCTCAATCTCTCTATCTGCCTAAGACTCTCCCTCTATCTCAATCTGTCTATCTGTCTAATTCTCTCCCTCAGTCTCAATCTCTGTTTATCTAATTCTCTACCCCTGTCTCAATCTCTCTGTCTGTCTAATTCTCTCCCTCTGTCTCAATCTCTCTATATGTCTAATTCTCTCCTCTGTCTCAATCTCTCTATTTGTCTAATTCTCTCCCTCTCTCCCATTCTCTCTAATTGTCTCCCTCTGTCTCAATCTCTCCAACTGCCTAATCCTCTCCCTCTATCTCAATCTGTCTATCTGTCTAATTCTCTCCCTCAGTCTCAATCTCTATTTATCTAATTCTCTACCCCGTCTCAATTTCTCTGTCTGTCGAATTCTCTCCCTCTGTTTCATTCTCTCTAATCCTCTCCCTCAATCTCAATCTCTCTTATTCTCTCCCTCTGTCTCAATCTCTCTATCTATCTAACTCTCTCCCTCTATCTCATTCTCTCTAATTCTCTCCCTCTGTCTCAATCTCTCTATCTGTATAATTCTCTCCCTCTGTGTCAATCTCTAATTGTCTAATTCTCTCCCTCTGTCCCATTCTCTATCTGTCAAATCTCTCCCTCTCTCTCAATCTCTATTTGTCTAATTCTCTCTATCTCTCTGATTCTCTCTATATGTCTAATTATCTCCCTGGGTCTGATTCTCTCTAATTCTCTCCCTCTGTCTCAATCTCTCTTTCTGTCTAATTCTCTCACTCTGTCACATGCTTTATTTGTCCTATTCTCTCACTCTGTCTCATTCTCTTTGTCTAAATCTCTCCCTCTGTCTCATTCTCTCTGTCTAATTCTCTCCCTGTGTCTCATTCTACATATCGGTCTAATTCTCTCCCTCTGTCTCAATCTCTTTATTTGTCTAATTCTCTCCCTCTGTCTCATTCTTTCTAATTGTCTCCCTCTGTCACATTCTTTATTTGTCTAATTCTCTCCCTCTGTCTCAATCTCTCTATTTTCGTAATTCTCTCCCTCTGACTCAATCTATTTGTCTAATTCTGTCCCTCTGTCTCATTCTCTCTAATCTTCTCCCTCACTCTCAATCTCTCTAATTCTCTCCCTCTGTCTCAATCTCTCTATCTATCTAACTCTCCCCCTCTATCTCATTCTCTCTAATTCTCTCCCTCTGTCTCAATCTCTCTATCTGTCTAATTCTCTCCCTCTGTCTCAATCTCTCTATCTGTCTAATTCTCTCCCTCTGCCTCATTCTCTATCTGTCTAATCTTCTCCGTCTGTCTCAATGTCTCTAAATGTCTAATTCTCTTCCTCTGTCTTAATCTCACTATATGTCTAAATCTCTCCCTCAGTCTCATTCTCTCTAATCCGCTCCCACTTTCTCAATCACTCTATCTGCCTATTTCTCTCCCTCTGTCGCAATCTCTCTATCTGTCTAATTCTCTCCCTCTGTCTCATTCTCTCTAATTCTCTCCCTCTGCCTCATTCTCTATCTGTCAAATCTTCTCCCTCTGTCTCAATCTCTCTATATGTATACTTCTCTCCCTCTTTCTCAATCTCTCTATTTGTCTAATTCTCTCCCTCTGTCTCATTCTCTCTAATTCTATCCCTCTGTCTCAATCTCTCTATTTGTCTAATTCTCTCCCTCTGTCTCATTCTCTCTAATTCTATCCCTCTGTCTCAATCTCTCTATTTGTCTAATTCACTCCCTCTCTCTCATTCTCTCTAATTGTCTCCCTCTGTCTCAATCTCTCTAACTGCCTAATCCTCTCCCTCTATCTCAATCTGTCTATCTGTCTAATTCTCTCCCTCAATCTCATTCTCTGTTTATCTAATTCTCTACCCCTGTCTCAATCTCTCTGTCTGTCTAATTCTCTACCTCTGTTTCATTCTCTCTAATCCTCTCCCTCAGTCTCAATCTCTCTTATTCTCTCCCTCTGTCTTAATCTCTCTATCTATCTAATTCTCTCCCTCTATCTCATTCTCTCTAATTTTCTGCCTCTGTCTCAATCTCTCTTTCTGTCTAATTCTCTCACTCTGTCTCATACTTTATTTGTCCTATTCTTTCCCTCTGCCTCATTCTCTTTGTCTAATTCTCTCCCTCTGTCTCTATCTCTCTCTTTGTCTAATTCTCTCCCTCTATCTCATTCTCTCTGTCTAATTCTCTCCCTCTGTGTCATTCTCTATCTGTCTAATTCCCTCACACTGTCTCATTCTCTCTAATCATCTCCCTAAGTCTCATTCTGCCTAATTGTCTCCCAGTGTCTCATTCTCTCTATCGGTCTAATTCTCTCCCTCTGTCTCAATCTCTTTATTTGTCTAATTCTCTCCCTCTGCCTCATTCTCTCTATTTGCGTAATTCCCACACTCTGTCTCATTCTCTCTATCGGTCTAATTCTCTCCCTCGTCTCAATCTCTCTATGTGTCTAATTCTCTCCCTCTGCCTCATTCTCTATCTGTCAAATCTTCTCCCTCTGTCTCAATCTCTCTATATGTCTACTTTTCTCCCTCTGTCTCAATCTCTCTATCTGCCTAAGACTCTCCCTCTATCTCAATCTGTCTATCTGTCTAATTCTCTCCCTCAGTCTCAATCTCTATTTATCTAATTCTCTACCCCTGTTTTAATCTCTCTGTCAGTCTAATTCTCTCCCTCTGTCTCAATCTCCCTATCTATCTAACTCTCTCCCTCTGTCTCATTCTCTCTAATTCTCTCCCTCTGTCTCAATCTCTCTATCTGTCTAATTCTCTCCCTCTGTCTCAATCTCTCTATCTGTCTAATTATCTCCCTCTGCCTCATTCTCTATTTGTCTAATTCTCTACCCCTGTTTTAATCTCTCTGTCAGTCTATATATATGTCTACTTCTCTCCCTCTGTCTCAATCTCTCTATCTGCCTAAGACTCTCCCTCTATCTCAATCTGTCTATCTGCCTAATTCTCTCCCTCAGTCTCAATCTCTATTTATCTAATTCTCTACCCCTGTTTTAATCTCTCTGTCAGTCTAATTCTCTCCCTCTGTCTCATTCTCTCTAATTGTCTCCCTCTGTCACATTCTTTATTTGTCTAATTCTCTCCCTCTGTCAAAATCTCTCTATTTTCGTAATTCTCTCCCTCTGACTCAATCTATTTGTCTAATTCTGTCCCTCTGTCTCATTCTCTCTAATCTTCTCCCTCACTCTCAATCTCTCTAATTCTCTCCCTCTGTCTCAATCTCTCTATCTATCTAACTCTCCCCCTCTGTCTCATTCTCTCTAATTCTCTCCCTCTGTCTCAATCTCTCTATCTGTCTAATTCTCGCCCTCTATCTCATTCTCTATTTATCTAATTCTCTACCCCTGTTTTAATCTCTCTGTCAGTCTAATTCTCTCCCTCTGTCTCAATCTCCCTATCTATCTAACTCTCTCCCTCTGTCTCATTCTCTCTAATTCTCTCCCTCTGTCTCAATCTCTCTATCTGTCTAATTCTCTCCCTCTGTCTCAATCTCTCTATCTGTCTAATTATCTCCCTCTGCCTCATTCTCTATTTGTCAAATTCTCTACCCCTGTTTTAATCTCTCTGTCAGTCTAATTCTCTCCCTCTGTCTCAATCTCCCTATCTATCTAACTCTCTCCCTCTGTCTCATTCTCTCTAATTCTCTCCCTCTGTCTCAATCTCTCTATCTGTCTAATTCTCTCCCTCTGTCTCAATCTCTTTATCTGTCTAATTATCTCCCTCTGCCTCATTCTCTATTTATCTAATTTTCTCCCACTGTCTCAAACTCTCTAAATGTCTAATTATCTCCCTGGGTCTCATTCTCTCTAATTCTCTCACTCTGTCTCATACTTTATTTGCCCTATTCTCTCCCTCTGTCTCATTCTCTTTGTCTAATTCTCTCCCTCTGTCTCTATCTCTCTCTTTGTCTAATTCTCTCCCTCTGTCTCATTCTCTCTGTCTAATTCTCTACTTCTGTCTCATTCTCTATCTGTCTAATTCTCTCCCTCTGTCTCATTCTTTATTTGTCTAATTCTCTCCCTCTGTTTCATTCTCTCTCTTTGTCTAATTCTCTCCCTCTGTCTCATTCTCTCTGTCTAATTCTCTACCTCTGTCTCATTCTCTATCTGTCTAATTCTCTCCCTCTGTCTCATTCTTTATTTGTCTAATTCTCTCCCTCTGTTTCATTCTCTCTATTTGTCTAATTCTCTCCCTCTTTCTCATTCTCTCTAATTCTCTCCCTCTGTCTCATTCTTTATTTGTCTAATTCTCTCCCACTGTCTCATTCTCTCTAATCATCTCCCTAAGTCTCATTCTGCCTAATTCTCTCGCTGTGTCTCATTCTCTCTGTCGGTCTAATTGTCTCACTCTGTCTCAATCTCTTTATTTGTCTAATTCTCTCCCTCTGTCTCATTCTATCTATTTGCGTAATTCCCACAATCTGTCTCATTCTCTCTAATTCTCTCCCTCTGTCACATTCTTTATTTGTCTAATTCTCCTCCTCTGTCTCAATCTCTATTTGCCTAATTCTCTCGCTCTGTCTCAATCTCTCTATTTGTCTAATTATCTCCCTCTGCCTCATTCTCTATCTGTCTAATCTTCTCCCTCTGCCACTATCTCTCTATTTGTCTAATTCCCTCCCTGTCTCATTTTCTCAAATCCGCTCCCTCTGTCTCAATCTCTCTATTTGTCTAATTCTCTCCCTCTGTCTCATTCTCTATCTGTCTAATTCGCTCCCTCTGTTTCATTCTTTATTTGACTAAATACTCTCCCTCTGTCTCAATCTCTCTATCTGTCTAATTCTCTCTCTCTGTCTCATTCTCTCTATTTGTCTAATTCTCTCCCTCTGTCTCATTCTTTATTTGTCTAATTCTCTCCCTCACTCTCAATCTCTCTAACTCTCTCCCTCTGTCTCATTCTATCTAATTCCCTCCCTCTGTCTCAATCTCTCTATTTGTCTAATTCTCTCCCTCTGTCTTAATCTCTCTATTTGTCTAATTCCCACCCTCTGTCTCAATCTCTCTATTTGCCTAATTCTCTCCCTCTGTCTCAATCTCTCTATTTGTTAAATCCACTCCCTCTGTCTGAATTTCTCTAATTCTCTCCCTCTGTCTCATTCATTTTTTCTAATTCTCTCCCTCTGTCTCATTCATTTTTTCTAATTCTCTTCCTCTGTCTCAATCTCTCTATCTGTCTAATTCTCTCCCACTGTCTCATTGTCTCTAATTCTCTCCCTCTGTCTCAATCTCTCTATCTGTCTAATCTTCTCCCTCTGTCTCAGTATCTCTAGATGTTTAATTCTCTCATTCTGTCTCAATCTCTCTATATGGCTAATTCTCTCCCTCTGTCTCATTCTCTCTAATGTGCTCCCTCTGTCTCAATCTCTCTATTTGTCTAATTCTCTCCCTCTGTCTCATTCTCTCTAATTATCTCCCTCTGTCTCAATCTCTTGATCTGCCAAACCTCTCCCTCTGTCTCAATCTGTCAATCTGTCTAATTCTCTCCCTCAGTCTCATTCTCTATTTATCTAATTCTCTACCCCTGTCTCAATCTCTCTGTCTGTCTAATTCTCTCCCTCTGTCTCATTCTCTCTAATCCTCTCCCTCACTCTCAATGCCTCTAATTCTCCCCCTCTGTCTCAATCTCTATTTGCCTAATTCTCTCCCTCTGTCTCAATCTCTATTTGTCTAATTCTCTCCCTCTGTCTAATTCTCTCTATTTATCTAATTCTCTCCATCTGTCTCATTCTCCTTAATTCTCTCCCTCTGTCTTAATCTCTCTGTCTAATTCTCTCCCTGTGTCTTATTCTCTATATCGGTCTAATTCTCTCCCTCTGTCTCAATCTCTTTATTTGTCAAATTCTCTAGCTCTGTCTCATTCTCTCTAATTGTCTCCCTTTGTCACATTCTTTATTTGTCTAATTCTCTTCCTCTGTCTCAATCTCTCTATTTGCGTAATTCTCTCCCTCTGTCTCAATCTCTCTATTTGTCTAATCATCTCCCTCTGTCTCATTCTCTCTAATTCACACTATCTGTCTCAATCTTTATTTGTCTAATTCTCTCCCTCTTTCTCAATCTCTCTATTTGTCTAATTTTCTCCATCTGTCTCAATCTATCTATTTGTCTAATTCTGTCCCTCTGTCTCATTCTCTCTAATCCTCTCCCTCACTCTCAATCTCTCTAATTCTCTCCCTCTGTCTCAATCTCTCTATCTATCTAACTCTCCCCCTCTATCTCATTCTCTCTAATTCTCTCCCTCTGTCTCAATCTCTCTATCTGTCTAATTCTCTCCCTCTGTCTCAATCTCTCTATCTGTCTAATTCTCTCCCTGTGCCTCATTCTCTATCTGTCTAATCTGCTCCGTCTGTCTCAATCTCTCTACATATCTAATTCTCTGCGTCTCAATCTCTCTATATGTCTAAATCTCTCCCTCTGTCTCATTCTCTCTAATTGTCTCCCTCTGTCTCAATCTCTTTATTTGCCTAATTCTCTCCCTCTGTCTCAATCTCTTTATTTGTCTAATTCTCTCCCTCTGCCTCATTCTCTCTACTTGCATAATTCCCACACTCTGTCTCATTCTCTCTAATTCTCTCCCTCTGTCACATTCTTTATTTGTCTAATTCTCCCCCTCTGTCTCAATCTCTATTTGCCTAATTCTCTCCCTCTGTCTCAATCTCTCTATTTGTCTAATTATCTCCCTCTGCCTCATTCTCTATCTGTCTAATCTTCTCCCTCTGCCACTATCTCTCTATTTGACTAATTCTCTCCCTCTGTCTCATTTTCTCAAATCCGCTCCCTCTGTCTCAATCTCTCTATATGTCTAATTCTCTCCCTCTGTCTCAATCTCTCTATTTGTCTAATTCTCTCCCTCTGTCTCATTCTCTCTATTTATCTAATTCTCTCCATCTGTCTCATTCTCCTTAATTCTCTCCCTCTGTCTTAATCTCTCTATCTGTCTAATTCTCTCCCTCACTCTCATTCTCTATTTATCTAATTCTCTACCCCTGTCTAAATCTCTCTGTCTGTCTAATTCTCTCCCTCTGTCTCATTCTCTCTAATCCTCTCCCTCACTCTCAATGTCTCTAATTCTCTTCCTCTGTCTCAATCTCTATCTATCTAACTAATCCTCTCCCTCTATCTCATTCTCTCTAATTCTCTCCCTCTGTCTCAATCTCTCTGTCTAATTCTCTCTCTGTGTCTATTTCTAATTGTCTAATCCTCTCCCCCTGTCTCATTCTCTCTGTCTAATTCTCTCCCTCTGTCTCATTCCCTATCTGTCTAATTCTCTCCCTCCTTCTAAATCTCTATTTGTGTAATTCTCTCCCTCTGTCTCAATCTCGCTATCGGTCTAATTCTCTCCCTCTGTCTCATTCTCTTTTTCTAATTCTCTCCCTCTCTCTCAATCTCTCTCTTTGTCTAATTCTCTCCCTCTGTGTCATTCTCTCTGTCTAATTATCTCCCTCTGTCTCATTCTCTATCTGTCTAATTCTCTCCCACTGTCTCATTCTTTATTTGTCTAATTCTATCCCACGCTCTCATTCTCTAATCATCTCCCTATGTCTCATTCTGCCTAATTCTCTTCCTGGGTCTCATTCTCTCTATCGGTCTAATTCTCTCCCTCTGCCTCAGTCTCTTTATTTGTCCAATTCCCACACTCTGTCTCAATCTCTCTATTTGCCTAATTCTCTCCCTCTGTCTCATTCTCTCTATCTGTCTAATTCTCTCCCTCTGTCTCATTCTCTCTACCTGTCTAATTCTCTCCATCTGTCTCATTTTCTCTATCTGTCTAATTCCCTTGCTCTGCCTCATTCTCTAATTGTCTAATTCTCTCCCTCTGTCTCAATCTCTCTATGTGCCTAATTCTCTCCCCCTGCCTCATTCTCTATCTGTCAAATCTTCTCCCTCTGTCTCAATCTCTATTTATCTAATTCTCTACCCCTGTTTTAATCTCTCTGTCAGTCTAATTCTCTCCCTCTGTCTCAATCTCTCTATCTGTCTAATTCTCTCCTTCTTTCTCATTCTCTATTTATCTAATTCTCTTCCACTGTCTCAAACTCTCTATCTGTCTAATTATCTCCCTCTGTCTCAATCTCTATTTGTCTAATTCTCTCCATCTCTCTCATTCTCTCTATATGTCTAATTATCTCCCTGGGTCTCATTCTCTCTAATTCTCTCCCTCTGTCTCAATCTCTCTTTCTGTCTAATTCTCTCCCTCTGTCTCAATCTCTCTTTCTGTCTAATTCTCTCACTCTGTCTCATTATCTTTGTCTAATTCTCTCCCTCTGTCTCATTCTCTATCTGTCTAATTCTCTCAATCTGTCTCATTCTTTATTTGTCTAATTCTCTCCCACTGTCTCATTCTCTCTAATCATCTCCCTATGTCTCTTTCTGCCTAATTCTCTCCCTGTGACACATTCTCTATATCCGTCTAATTCTCTCCCTCTGTCTCAATTTCTTTATTTGTCTAATTCTCTCCCTTTGTCTCTTTCTCTCTAATTGTCTCCCTCTGTCACATTCATTATTTGTCTAATCCTCTCCCTCTGTCTCATTCTCTCTAATTCTCTCCATCTGTCTCATTCTTTATTTGTCTAATTCTCTCCCTCTGTCTCAATCTCTCTATTTGTCTCATTCTCTCCCTCTGTCTCAATCTATTTGTCTAATTCTGTCCCTCTGTCTCAATCTCTCTATCTATCTAACTCTCCCCCTCTATCTCATTCTCTCTAATTCTCTCCCTCTGTCTCAATATCTCTGTCTAATTCTCTCCCTCTGTCTCAATCTCCCTATGTGTCTAATTCTCTCCCTCTGTCTCAATCTCCCTATGTGTCTAATTCTCTCCCTGTGCCTCATTCTCTATCTGTCTAATCTTCTCCGTCTGTCTCAATTGTTCTACATATCTAATTCTCTCCCTCTGTCTCAATCTCTCTATATGTCTAAATCTCTCCATCAGTCATATTCTCTCTAATCAGTTCCCAGAGTCTCAATCGCTCTATCTGTCTAATTCTCTTCCTCTGTCTCAATCTCTATATTTGTCTAATTCTCTCCCTCTCTCTCAATTTCTCTATGTGTCTAATTCTCTTCCTCTGTCTCATTCTCTCTAATTATCTCCTACTGTCTCAATCTCTCTATCTGTCTAATTCTCTCCCTCTGTCTAAATCTCTCTATCTGTCTAATTCTCTCCCTCTGCCTGATTCTCTCTAATCCGCTCCCACTGTCTCAATCGCACTATCTGCCTAATTCTCTCCCTCTGTCTCAATCTCTCTATGTGTCTAAATCTCTCCCTCTGCCTCATTCTCTATCTGTCTAATCTTCGCCCTCTGTCTCAATCTCTCTACATGTCTAATTCTCTCCCTCTGCCTCAA
Source organism: Isurus oxyrinchus (assembly GCA_026770705.1). NCBI lineage: Eukaryota > Metazoa > Chordata > Chondrichthyes > Lamniformes > Lamnidae > Isurus > Isurus oxyrinchus. Next base: position 98,154 of record JANJGN010001205.1, on the reverse strand, counting down.
TCTCTCTATTTGTCGAATTCTCTCCCTCTGTCTCATTTTCTCTATCTGTCCATTTCTCTCCCTCTGACTCAATCTCTAGATTTTTCTAATTCTTTCACATCTCTCATTCTCCCCAATTCTCTCCCTCTGTCTTAATCTCTCTATTTGTCTAATTCCCTCCCTCTGTCTCAATCTCTCTATTTGCCTAATTGTCTCCCTCTGTCTTTCTTTATTTGTCTAATTCTCTCCCTCTGTCTCAATCTCTCTATTTGCCTAATTGTCACCCTCTGTCTTTCTTTATTTGTCTAATTCTCTCCCTCTGTCTCAATCTCTCTATTTGTCTAATTCTCGCCCACTGTCTCATTCTCTCTAATTCTCTTCCTCTGTCTCATTCTTTATTTTTCTAATTCTCTCCCTCGGCATCATTCTCTCTATCGGTCTAAATCTCTCCCTCTTTCTCATTCTCTATTTATCTATTTCTCTCCCTCTTTCTCAAACTCTCTATCCATCTAATTCTCTCCCTTCTTCTCAATCTCTATTTGTCTAATTCTCTCCATCTCTCTCATTCTCTCTATATGTCTAATTATCTCCCCGGGTCTCATTCTCTCTAATTGTCTCCCTCTGTCTCAATCTCTCTTTCTGTCTAATTCACTCCCACTGTCTCATTCTTTATTTGTCCTATTCTCTCCCTCTGTCTCATTCTCTTAGTCTAATTCTCTCCCTCTGTCACAATCTCTCTCTTTGTCTAATTCTCTCCCTGTGTCTCATTCTCTATCTGTCTAATTCTGTCCCTCTCTCTCATTCTTTATTTGTCTAATTCTCTCCCACTGTCTCATTGTCTCTAAATAACTCCCTATGTCTCATTCTGCCTAATTCTCTCCCTGTGTCTCATTCTCTCTATCGATCTAATTCTCTCCCTCTGTCTCAATCTCTTTATTTGACTAATTCTCTCCCTCTGTCTCATTCTCTCTAATTCTCTCCCTCTGTCACATTCTTTATTTGTCTAATTCTGTCACTCTGTCTCATTCTTTATCTGTCTAATTCTCTCCATCTCTCTCATTCTCTCTATCTGTCTAATTAACTACCTCTGCCTCATTCTCTCTAATCCTCTCCCTCACTCTCAATCACTCTAATTCTCTCCCTCTGTCTCAATCTCTCTATCTATCTAACTCTCCCCCACTATGTCATTCTCTCTAATTCTCTCCCTCTGTCTCAATCTTTCAATCTGTCTAATTCATTCCCTCAGTGTCAATCTCTAATTTTCTAATCCTCTCCCTCTGTCTCATTCTCTATCTGTCTAAATCTCTCCCACTTTCTCATTCTCTATTTATCTAATTCTATCCCTCTGTCTCAAACTCTCCAGCTCTCTAATTCTCTCCCTCCTTCTCAATCTCTATTTGTCTAATTCTCTCCATCTCTCTCATTCTCTCTATCTGTCCAATTAACTCTTTGGGTATCATTCACTCTAATTCTCTCCCGCTGACTCAATATCTCTATGTGTCTAATTCTCTCCCTCTGCCTTATTCTCTATCTGTCTAATCTCTCCCTCCGTCTCAATCTCTCTATATGTCTAATTCTCTCCCTCTGTCTCAATCTCTATATTTGTCCAATTCTCTCCCTCTGTCTCAATTTCTCTATTTGTCTAATTCTCGTCCACTGTCTCATTCTCTCTAATTATCTCCCACTGTCTCAATCTCTCTATCTGTCTAATTCTCTCCCTCTGTCTAAATCTCTCTATCTGTCTAATTCTCTCCCTCTGCCTCATTCTCTATCTGTCTAATCTTCTCCGTCAGTCTCAATCTCTCTACATGTCTAATTCTCTCCCTCTGTCTCAATCTCTCTATATGTCCAATTCTCTCTCTCGGTCTCATTCTCTCTAATCCGCTCCCACTGTCTCAATCTCTCTATCTGCCTAATTCTCTCCCTCTGACTCAATATCTCTATGTGCCTAATTCTCTCCCTCTGCCTCATTCTCTATCTGTCTAATCTTCTCCCTCTGTCTCAATCTCTCTATATGTCTACTTCTCTCCCTCTGTCTCAATCTCTCTATTTGTCGAGTTCTCTCCATTTGTCTCATTCACACTAATTCGTTCCCTCTGTGTCAATCTCTCTATATGTCTAATTCTCTCCCTCTGTCTCAATCTCTCGATCTGCCTAATTCTCTCCCTCTGTCGCATTCTTTATTTGTCTAATTCTCTCCCTCTGACTCAATATCTCTATGTGCCTAATTCTCTTCCTCTGCCTCATTCTCTATCTGTCTAATCTTCTCCCTCTGTCTCAATCTCTCTATATGTCTAATTCTCTCCCTCTGTCTCAATCTCTCTATTTGTCGAGTTCTCTCTCTTTGTCTCATCCACTCTAATTCGTTCCCTCTGTGTCAATCTCTCTATATGTCCAATTCTCTTCCTCTGTCTCAATCTCTATCTATCTAACTCTCCCCCTCTATCTCATTCCCTCTAATTCTCTCCCTCTGTCTCAATCTCTCTATCTCTCTAATCCTCTCCCTCTATCCCATTCTCTCTAATTCTCTCCCTCTGTCTCAATCTCTCTATCTATCTAATCCTCTCCCTCTATCTCATTCTCTCTAATTCTCTCCCTCTGTCTCAATCTCTCTGTCTAATTCTCTCTCTGTGTCTATTTCTAATTGTCTAATCCTCTCCCCCTGTCTCGTTCTCTCTGTCTAATTCTCTCCCTCTGTCTCATTCCCTATCTTCTAATTCTCTCCCTCCTTCTAAATCTCTATTTGTGTAATTCTCTCCCTCTGTCTCAATCTCGCTATCGGTCTAATTCTCTCCCTCTGTCTCATTCTCTTTTTCTAATTCTCTCCCTCTCTCTCAATCTCTCTCTTTGTCTAATTCTCTCCCTCTGTGTCATTCTCTCTGTCTAATTCTCTCCCTCTGTCTCATTCTCTATCTGTCTAATTCTCTCCCACTGTCTCATTCTTTATTTGTCTAAATCTATCCCACGCTCTCATTCTCTAATCATCTCCCTATGTCTCATTCTGCCTAATTCTCTTCCTGGGTCTCATTCTCTCTATCGGTCTAATTCTCTCCCTCTGCCTCAGTCTCTTTATTTGTCCAATTCCCACACTCTGTCTCAATCTCTCTATTTGCCTAATTCTCTCCCTCTGTCTCATTCTCTCTATCTGTCTAATTCCCTTGCTCTGCCTCATTCTCTAATTGTCTAATTCTCTCCCTCTGTCTCAATCTCACTCTTTGTCTAATTCTCTCCCTCTGTCTCAATCTCTATTTGTCTAAATCTCTCCCTCTGTCTCATTCTGTATTTGTCTAATCCTCTCCCACTGTCTCAATTACTCTATTAGCCTAATTATCTCCCACTGTCTCAATCTCTCTATCTGCCTAATTCTCTCCCTCTGTCTCAATCTCTCTATGTGTCTAATTCTCTCCCCCTGCCTCATTCTCTATCTGTCAAATCTTCTCCCTCTGTCTCAATCTCTATTTATCTAATTCTCTACCCCTGTTTTAATCTCTCTGTCAGTCTAATTCTCTCCCTCTGTCTCAATCTCCCTATCTATCTAACTCTCTCCCTCTATCTCATTCTCTCTAATTCTCTCCCTCTGTCTCAATCTCTCTATCTGTCTAATTCTCTCCCTCTTTCTCATTCTCTATTTATCTAATTCTCTCCCACTGTCTCAAACTCTTTATCTGTCTAATTATCTCCCTCTATCTCAATCTCTATTTGTCTAATTCTCTCCATCTCTCTCATTCTCTCTATATGTCTAATTATCTCCCTGGGTCTCATTCTCTCTAATTCTCTCCCTCTGTCTCATTCTCTCTTTCTGTCTAATTCTCTCCCTCTGTCTCATTTCTCTTTCTGTCTAATTCTCTCACTCTGTCTCATTCTTTATTTGTCCTATTCTCTCCCTATGTCTCATTCTCTTAGTCTAATTCTCTCCCTCTGTCTCATTATCTTTGTCTAATTCTCTCCCTCTGTCTCATTCTCTATCTGTCTAATTCTCTCAATCTGTCTCATTCTTTATTTGTCTAATTCTCTCCCACTGTCTCATTCTCTCTAATCATCTCCCTATGTCTCTTTCTGCCTAATTCTCTCCCTGTGACACATTCTCTATATCCATCTAATTCTCTCCCTCTGTCTCAATTTCTTTATTTGTCTAATTCTCTCCCTTTGTCTCTTTCTCTCTAATTGTCTCCCTCTGTCACATTCATTATTTGTCTAATTCTCTCCCTCTGTCTCAATCTCTCTATTTGTCTAATCCTCTCCCTCTGTCTCATTCTCTCTAATTCTCTCCCTCTGTCTCATTCTTTATTTGTCTAATTCTCTCCCTCTGTCTCAATCTCTCTATTTGTCCAATTCTCTCCCTCTGTCTCAATCTATTTGTCTAATTCTGTCCCTCTGTCTCAATCTCTCTATCTATCTAACTCTCCCCCTCTATCTCATTCTCTCTAATTCTCTCCCTCTGTCTCAATATCTCTATCTGTCTAATTCTCTCCCTCTGTCTCAATCTCCCTATGTGTCTAATTCTCTCCCTGTGCCTCATTCTCTATCTGTCTAATCTTCTCCGTCTGTCTCAATCGCTCTACATATCTAATTCTCTCCCTCTGTCTCAATCTCTCTATATGTCTAAATCTCTCCATCAGTCATATTCTCTCTAATCCGTTCCCAGTGTCTCAATCGCTCTATCTGCCTAATTCTCTTCCTCTGTCTCAATCTCTATATTTGTCTAATTCTCTCCCTCTCTCTCAATTTCTCTATGTGTCTAATTCTCTTCCTCTGTCTCATTCTCTCTAATTATCTCCCTCTGTCTCAATCTCTCTATCTGTCTAATTCTCTCCTTCTGTCTAAATCTCTCTATCTGTCTAATTCTCTCCCTCTGCCTGATTCTCTCTAATCCGCTCCCACTGTCTCAATCGCACTATCTGCCTAATTCTCTCCCTCTGTCTCAATCTCTCTATGTGTCTAAGTCTCTCCCTCTGCCTCATTCTCTATCTGTCTAATCTTCTCCCTCTGTCTCAATCTCTCTATATGTCTAATTCTCTCCCTCTGCCTCATTCTCTATCTGTCTAATCTTCTCCCTCTGTCTCAATCTCTCTATTTGTCGAATTCTCTCCCTCTGTCTCATTCTCTCTATCTGTCCATTTCTCTCCCTCTGACTCAATCTCTCGATTTTTCTAATTCTCTCACTCTCTCTCATTCTCCCCAATTCTCTCCCTCTGTCTTAATCTCTCTATTTGTCTAATTCCCTCCCTCTGTCTCAATCTCGCTATTTGCCTAATTGTCTCCCTCTGTCTTTCTTTATTTGTCTAATTCTCTCCCTCTGTCTCAATCTCTCTATCTGTCTAATTCTCTCCCTCTGTCTCAATCTCTCTATCTGTCTAATTCTCTTCCTCTGTCTCATTCTTTATTTGTCTAATTCTCTCCCTCGGCATCATTCTCTCTATCGGTCTAAATCTCTCCCTCTCTCTCATTCTCTCTAATTCTCTCCCTCTGTCTCAATCTCTGTCTAATCCTCTCCCTCTGTCTCATTCTCTCTAATTCTCTCCCTCTGTCTCAATCTCTCTATCTGTCTAATTCTCTCCCACTGTCTCTTTCTTTATTTGTCCTATTCGCTCCCTCTGTCTCATTCTCTTAGTCTAATTCTCTCCCTCTGTCACAATCTCTCTCTTTGTCTAATTCTCTCCCTGTGTCTCATTCTCTATTTGTCTAATTCTCTCCCTGTGTCTCATTCTCTATCTGTCTAATTCTGTCCCTCTCTCTCATTCTTTATTTGTCTAATTCTCTCCCACTGTCTTATTGTCTCTAAATAACTCCCTATGTCTCATTCTGCCTAATTCTCTCCCTGTGTCTCATTCTCTCTATCGGTCTAATTCTCTCCCTCTGTCTCAATCTCTTTATTTGACTAATTTTCTCCCTCTGTCTCATTCTCTCTAATTCTCTCCCTCTGTCACATTCTTTATTTGTCTAATTCTGTCACTCTGTCTCATTCTTTATCTGTCTAATTCCCTCCATCTCTCTCATTCTCTCTATCTGTCTAATTAACTACCTGTGTCTCATTGTCTCTAATCCTCTCCCTCACTCTCAATCACTCTAATTCTCTCCCTCTGTCTCAATCTCTCTATCTATCTAACTCTCCTCCACTATGTCATTCCCTCTAATTCTCTCCCTCTGTCTCAATCTTTCTATCTGTCTAATTCATTCCCTCAGTGTCAATCTCTAATTTTCTAATCCTCTCCCTCTGTCTCATTCTCTATCTGTCTAAATCTCTCCCACTTTCTCATTCTCTATTTATCTAATTCTATCCCTCTGTCTCAAACTCTCCAGCTCTCTAATTCTCTCCATCCTTCTCAATCTCTATTTGTCTAATTCTCTCCATCTCTCTCATTCTCTCTATCTGTCTAATTAACTCTTTGGGTATCATTCACTCTAATTCTCTCCCGCTGACTCAATATCTCTATGTGTCTAATTCTCTCCCTCTGCCTTATTCTCTATCTGTCTAATCTCTCCCTCCGTCTCAATCTCTCTATATGTCTAATTCTCTCCCTCTGTCTCAATCTCTATATTTGTCCAATTCTCTCCCTCTGTCTCAATTTCTCTATTTGTCTAATTCTCGTCCACTGTCTCATTCTCTCTAATTATCTCCCACTGTCTAAATCTCTCTATCTGTCTAATTCTCTCCCTCTGCCTCATTCTCTATCTGTCCAATCTTCTCCGTCAGTCTCAATCTCTCTACATGTCTAATTCTCTCCCTCTGTCTCAATCTCTCTATATGTCCAATTCTCTCTCTCGGTCTCATTCTCTCTAATCCGCTCCCACTGTCTCAATCTCTCTATCTGCCTAATTCTCTCCCTCTGACTCAATATCTCTATCTGTCTAATTCTCTCCCTCTGCCTCATTCTCTATCTGTCTAATCTTCTCCCTCTGTCTCAATTTCTCTATATGTCTAATTCTCTCCCTCTGTCTCAATCTCTCTATTTGTCGAGTTCTCTCCCTTTGTCTCATTCACTCTAATTCGTTCCCTCTGTGTCAATCTCTCTATATGTCTAATTCTCTTCCTCTGTCTCATTCTCTATCTATCTAACTCTCCCCCTCTATCTCATTCCCTCTAATTCTCTCCCTCTGTCTCAATCTCTCTATCTCTCTAATCCTCTCCCTCTATCTCATTCTCTCTAATTCTCTCCCTCTGTCTCAATCTCTCTGTCTAATTCTCTCTCTGTGTCTATTTCTAATTGTCTAATCCTCTCCCCCTGTCTCATTCTCTCTGTCTAATTCTCTCCCTCTGTCTCATTCCCTATCTGTCTAATTCTCTCCCTCCTTCTAAATCTCTATTTGTGTAATTCTCTCCCTCTGTCTCAATCTCGCTATCGGTCTAATTCTCTCCCTCTGTCTCAATCTCTCTCTTTGTCTAATTCTCTCCCTCTGTGTCATTCTCTCTGTCTAATTCTCTCCCTCTGTCTCATTCTCTATCTGTCTAATTCTCTCCCACTGTCTCATTCTTTATTTGTCTAAATCTATCCCGCGCTCTCATTCTCTAAACATCTCCCTATGTCTCATTCTGCCTAATTCTCTTCCTGGGTCTCATTCTCTCTATCGGTCTAATTCTCTCCCTCTGCCTCAGTCTCTTTATTTGTCCAATTCCCACACTCTGTCTCAATCTCTCTATTTGCCTAATTCTCTCCCTCTGTCTCATTCTCTCTATCTGTCTAATTCTCTCCCTCTGTCTCATTTTCTCTATCTGTCTAATTCCCTTGCTCTGCCTCATTCTCTAATTGTCTAATTCTCTCCCTCTGTCTCAATCTCACTCTTTGTCTAATTCTCTCCCTCTGTCTCAATCTCTATTTGTCTAAATCTCTCCCTCTGTCTCATTCTGTATTTGTCTAATCCTCTCCCACTGTCTCAATTACTCTATTAGCCTAATTATCTCCCACTGTCTCAATCTCTCTATCTGCCTAATTCTCTCCCTCTGTCTCAATCTCTCTATGTGTCTAATTCTCTCCCCCTGCCTCATTCTCTATCTGTCAAATCTTCTCCCTCTGTCTCAATCTCTATTTATCTAATTCTCTACCCCTGTTTTAATCTCTCTGTCAGTCTAATTCTCTCCCTTTGTCTCAATCTCCCTATCTATCTAACTCTCTCCCTCTATCTCATTCTCTCTAATTCTCTCCCTCTGTCTCAATCTCTCTATCTGTCTAATTCTCTCCCTCTTTCTCATTCTCTATTTATCTAATTCTCTCCCACTGTCTCAAACTCTCTATCTGTCTAATTCTCTCAATCTGTCTCATTCTTTATTTGTCTAATTCTCTCCCACTGTCTCATTCTCTCTAATCATCTCCCTATGTCTCTTTCTGCCTAATTCTCTCCCTGTGACACATTCTCTATATCCGTCTAATTCTCTCCCTCTGTCTCAATTTCTTTATTTGTCTAATTCTCTCCCTTTGTCTCTTTCTCTCTAATTGTCTCCCTCTGTCACATTCATATTTTGTCTAATTCTCTCCCTCTGTCTCAATCTCTCTATTTGTCCAATTCTCTCCCTCTGTCTCAATCTATTTGTCTAATTCTGTCCCTCTGTCTCAATCTCTCTATCTGTCTAACTCTCCCCCTCTATCTCATTCTCTCTAATTCTCTCCCTCTGTCTCAATATCTCTATCTGTCTAATTCTCTCCCTCTGTCTCAATCTCCCTAAGTGTCTAATTCTCTCCCTCTGCCTCATTCTCTATCTGTCTAATCTTCTCCGTCTGTCTCAATCGCTCTACATATCTAATTCTCTCCCTCTGTCTCAATCTCTCTATATGTCTAAATCTCTCCATCAGTCATATTCTCTCTAATCCGTTCCCAGGGTCTCAATCGCTCTATCTGCCTAATTCTCTCCCTCTGTCTCAATCTCTATATTTGTCTAATTCTCTCCCTCTCTCTCAATTTCTCTATGTGTCTAATTCTCTTCCTCTGTCTCATTCTCTCTAATTATCTCCTACTGTCTCAATCTCTCTATCTGTCTAATTCTCTCACTCTGTCTCATTCTTTATTTGTCCTATTCTCTCCCTCTGTCTCATTCTCTCTAATTCTCTCCCTCTGTCTCAATCTCTCTTTCTGTCTAATTCTCTCCCTCTGTCACATTCTTTATTTCTCTAATTCTGTCCCTCTGTCTCATTCTTTATCTGTCTAATTCTCTCCATCTCTCTCATTCTCTCTATCTGTCTAATTAACTCCCTCAGTCTCATTCTATCTAATCCTCTCCCTCACTCTCAATCACTCTAATTCTCTCCCTCTGTCTCAATCTCTCTATCTATCTAACTCTCCCCCACTATGTCATTCTCTCTAATTCTCTCCCTCTGTCTCAATCTTTCTATCTGTCTAATTCATTCCCTCAGTGTCAATCTCTAATTTTCTAATCCTCTCCCTCTGTCTCATTCTCCATCTGTCTAAATCTCTCCCACTTTCTCATTCTCTATTTATCTAATTCTATCCCTCTGTCTCAAAGTCTCCAGCTCTCTAATTCTCTCCCTCCTTCTCAATCTCTATTTGTCTAATTCTCTCCATCTCTCTCATTCTCTCTATCTGTCTAATTAACTCTTTGGGTATCATTCACTCTAATTCTCTCCCGCTGACTCAATATCTCTATGTGTCTAATTCTCTCCCTCTGCCTTATTCTCTATCTGTCTAATCTCTCCCTCCGTCTCAATCTCTCTATATGTCTAATTCTCTCCCTCTGTCTCAATCTCTATATTTGTCCAATTCTCTCCCTCTGTCTCAATCTCTCTATCTGTCTAATTCTCTCTCTCTGTCTAAATCTCTCTATCTGTCTAATTCTCTCCCTCTGCCTCATTCTCTATCTGTCTAATCTTCTCCGTCAGTCTCAATCTCTCTACATGTCTAATTCTCTCCCTCTGTCTCAGTCTCTCTATTGGTCGAGTTCTCTCACTTTGTCTCATTCACTCTAATTCGTTCCCTCTGTGTCAATCTCTCTATATGTCTAATTCCCTCCCTCTGTCTCAATCTCTCTATCTGCCTAATTCTCTCCCTCTGTCGCATTCTTTATTTGTCTAATTCTCTCCCTCTGTCTCATTCTCTCTGTCTAATTCTCTCCCTCTGTCTCATTCTCTCTATCTGTCTATTCCTTTCCCCCTGTCTCAATCTCTCTATCTGTCTAATTCTCTCCCTCTGTCTCAATCTCTCTAATGCACTCCCTCTGTCTCAATCTTTCATCTGCCTATTTCTCTACCTCTGTCTCATTCTCTCAATTTGTCTAATTCTCTCCCTCTGTCTCACTCTCTCTATTTGTATATTTCTTTCCCTCTGTCTCATTCTCACTTTGTCATATTCTCTCCCTCTGTCTCATTCTATCTGTCTAATTCTCTCCCTCTGGCTCATTCTCTATTTGTCTAATTCTCTCCATCTTTCTCAATCTCTCTCTCTGTCTAATCCTCTCCCTCTGTCTCAATCTCTCTATCTGTCTAATCTTCTCCCTCTGTCTCAGTCTTTCTATATGTCTAATTCTCTCCCTCCGTCTTATTCTCTACTATTCTAATTCTCTCCATCTGTCTCAATCTCTCTATCTGTCAAATTCTCTCCCTCTGTCTCATTCTCTCTAATACTCTCCCTCAGTCTCAAAATTTCTAATTCTCTCCCTCTGTCTCAATCTCTCTATCTGTCTACTTCTCTCCCTCTGTGTCACTCTCTATTTGTCTAATTCTCACCCTCTGTCTCAACCTCTCTATTCCGCTCCCTCTGTCTCATTCTCTCTATCTGTCTAATTCTCTTCCTCTGTCTCATTCTCTATTCATCTAATTCTCTCCCTCTGTCTCACTCTCTCTATTTGTCCAATTCTCTTCCTCTGTCTCATTCTCACTCTGTCTAATTCTCTCCATCTGTCTCATTCTCTCTATTTGTCTAATTCTCTCCCTCTCTCTCAATCTATCTATTTATCTAATTCTCTCCCTGTGTCTCATTCTCTCTAATTCTCTCCCTCTGTCTCAACCTCTCTATCTGTCTAATTCTCTCCCTCTGTCTCAATCTCTCTATCTGTCTAATAATCTCCCTCTGTCTCAATCTGTATATCTGTCTAATTCTCTCCCTCTGTCTCAATCTCTCTATCTGTCTAAATCTCTCCCACTGTCTCATTCTCTCTAATTCTCTCCCTCTGTCTCATTCTCTCTTTGTCTTATTCTCTCCCTCTGTCTCAGTTTTTTCCATCTGTCTAATTCTCTCACTGTGTCTCATTCTCTATTTGTCTAATTCTCTCCCTCTGCCTCAATCTCTATTTGTCAAATACTCTCCCTTTGTCTCATTCTCTCTCTGTGTCTTATTCCCTCCCTCTGTCTCATACTCTATTTGTCTAATTCTCTCCCTCTGTCTCAATCTCTCTATCTGCCTAATTCTCTCGCTCTGTCTCATTCTCTCTAATCCTCTCCCGCAGTCTCAATCTCTATAACTGTCTCCCTCTGTCTCAATGTCTCTATCTGTCTAATTCTCTCCCTTTGTCTCAATCACTCTATCTGTCTAATTCCCTCCCTCTGTCTCATTCCTTTAAATTCTCTCCCTCTGTCTCAATCTCTCTATCTGTCTAATTCTCTCCCTCTGTCTCAATCTCTCTAATGCACTCCCTCTGTCTCAAAATTTCTAATTCTCTCCCTCTGTCTCAATCTCTCTATCTGTCTAATTCTCTCCCTCTGTATCAATCTCTATTTGTCTAATTCTCTCCCTTTGTCTCAATCGCTCTAACTATCTAATTCTCTCCCTCGTCCTCATTCTCTCAAATTCTCTCCCTCTGTCTCAATCTCTCTAATGCACTCCCTCTGTCTCAATCTTTCATCTGCCTATTTCTCTACCTCTGTCTCATTCTCTCAATTTGTCTAATTCTCTCCCTCTGTCTCACTCTCTCTATTTGTATATTTCTTTCCCTCTGTCTCATTCTCACTTTGTCATATTCTCTCCCTCTGTCTCATTCTATCTGTCTAATTCTCTCCCTCTGGCTCATTCTCTATTTGTCTAATTCTCTCCATCTTTCTCAATCTCTCTCTCTGTCTAATCCTCTCCCTCTGTCTCAATCTCTCTATCTGTCTAATCTTCTCCCTCTGTCTCAGTCTTTCTATATGTCTAATTCTCTCCCTCCGTCTTATTCTCTACTATTCTAATTCTCTCCATCTGTCTCAATCTCTCTATCTGTCAAATTCTCTCCCTCTGTCTCATTCTCTCTAATACTCTCCCTCAGTCTCAAAATTTCTAATTCTCTCCCTCTGTCTCAATCTCTCTATCTGTCTACTTCTCTCCCTCTGTGTCACTCTCTATTTGTCTAATTCTCACCCTCTGTCTCAACCTCTCTATTCCGCTCCCTCTGTCTCATTCTCTCTATCTGTCTAATTCTCTTCCTCTGTCTCATTCTCTATTCATCTAATTCTCTCCCTCTGTCTCACTCTCTCTATTTGTCCAATTCTCTTCCTCTGTCTCATTCTCACTCTGTCTAATTCTCTCCATCTGTCTCATTCTCTCTATTTGTCTAATTCTCTCCCTCTCTCTCAATCTATCTATTTATCTAATTCTCTCCCTGTGTCTCATTCTCTCTAATTCTCTCCCTCTGTCTCAACCTCTCTATCTGTCTAATTCTCTCCCTCTGTCTCAATCTCTCTATCTGTCTAATAATCTCCCTCTGTCTCAATCTGTATATCTGTCTAATTCTCTCCCTCTGTCTCAATCTCTCTATCTGTCTAAATCTCTCCCACTGTCTCATTCTCTCTAATTCTCTCCCTCTGTCTCATTCTCTCTTTGTCTTATTCTCTCCCTCTGTCTCAGTTTTTTCCATCTGTCTAATTCTCTCACTGTGTCTCATTCTCTATTTGTCTAATTCTCTCCCTCTGCCTCAATCTCTATTTGTCAAATACTCTCCCTTTGTCTCATTCTCTCTCTGTGTCTTATTCCCTCCCTCTGTCTCATACTCTATTTGTCTAATTCTCTCCCTCTGTCTCAATCTCTCTATCTGCCTAATTCTCTCGCTCTGTCTCATTCTCTCTAATCCTCTCCCGCAGTCTCAATCTCTATAACTGTCTCCCTCTGTCTCAATGTCTCTATCTGTCTAATTCTCTCCCTTTGTCTCAATCACTCTATCTGTCTAATTCCCTCCCTCTGTCTCATTCCTTTAAATTCTCTCCCTCTGTCTCAATCTCTCTATCTGTCTAATTCTCTCCCTCTGTCTCAATCTCTCTAATGCACTCCCTCTGTCTCAAAATTTCTAATTCTCTCCCTCTGTCTCAATCTCTCTATCTGTCTAATTCTCTCCCTCTGTATCAATCTCTATTTGTCTAATTCTCTCCCTTTGTCTCAATCGCTCTAACTATCTAATTCTCTCCCTCGTCCTCATTCTCTCAAATTCTCTCCCTCTGTCTCAATCTCTCTATCTGTCTAATTCTCTCCCTCTGTCTCAATCTCTCTAATGCGCTCCCTCTGTCTCAATCTTTCTATCTGCCTATTTCTCTCGCTCTGTCTCATTCTCTCTATTTGTCTAATTCTCTCCCTCTGTCTCACTCTCTCTATTTGTATATTTCTTTCCCTCTGTCTCATTCTCACTTTGTCATATTCTCTCCCTCTGTCTCATTCTATCTGTCTAATTCTCTCCCTCTGGCTCATTCTCTATTTGTCTAATTCTCTCCCTCTTTCTCAATCTCTCTCTCTGTCTAATCCTCTCCCTCTGTCTCAATCTCTCTATCTGTCTAATCTTCTCCCTCTGTCTCAGTCTTTCTATATGTCTCATTCTCTCCCTCCGTCTCATTCTCTACTATTCTAATTCTCTCCATCTGTCTCAAACTCTCTATCTGTCTAATTCTCTCCCTCTGTCTCATTCTCTCTAATCCTCTCCCTCAGTCTCAAAATTTCTAATTCTCTCCCTCTGTCTCAATCTCTCTATCTGTCTATTTCTCTCCCTCTGTGTCAATCTCTATTTGTCTAATCATCTCCCTCTGTCTCATTCTCTCTATCTGTCTAATTCTCTCCCTCTGTCTCAATCTATCTATTTGTCTAATTCTCTCCCTGTGTCTCATTCTCTCTAATTCTCTCCCTCTGTCTCAACCTCTCTATCTGTCGAATTCTCTCCCTCTGTCTCAATCTATCTATCTGTCTAATTCTCTCCCACTGTCTCATTCTCTCTAATTCTCTCCCTATGTCTCATTCTCTCTTTGTCTAATTCTCTCCCTCTGTCTCAGTTTTTTCCACCTGTCTCATTCTCTCACTCTGTCTCAATCTCTATTTGTCTAATTTTCTCCCTCTGCCTCAATCTCTATTTGTCAAATACTCTCCCTTTGTCTCATTCTCTCTCTGTGTCTAATTCTCTCGCTCTGTGTCAATCTCTATTTGTCTAATTCTCTCCCTTTGTCTCATTCGCTCTATCTGTCTAATTCTCTCCCTCGTTCTCATTCTCTCAAATTCTCTCCCTCTGTCTCAATCTTTCTATCTGCCTATTTCTCTCCCTCTGTCTCATTCTCTCTATTTGTCTAATTCTCTCCCTCTGTCTCACTCTCTCTATTTGTATATTTCTTTCCCTCTGTCTCATTCTCACTTTGTCATATTCTCTCCCTCTGTCTCATTCTATCTGTCTAATTCTCTCCCTCTGGCTCATTCTCTACTTGTCCAAATCTCTCCCTCTTTCTCAATCTCTCTCTCTGTCTAATCCTCTCCCTCTGTCTCAATCTCTCTATCTGTCTAATCTTCTCCCTCTGTCTCAGTCTTTCTATATGTCTAATTCTCTCTATCTGTCTCAAACTCTCTATCTGTCTAATTCTCTCCCTCTGTCTCATTCTCTCTAATCCTCTCCCTCAGTCTCAAAATTTCTAATTCTCTCCCTCAGTCTCAATCTCTCTATCTGTCTACTTCTCTCCGTCTGTGTCAATCTCTATTTGTCTTATTCTCTCCCTATGTCTCAATCGCTATATCTGTCTAATTCTCACCCCCTGTCTCATTCTCTCAAATCCTCTCCCTTTGTCTCAATCTCTCTAATCCTCTCCCTCAGTCTCAAAATTTCTAATTCTCTCCCTTTGTCTCAATCACTCTATCTGTCTAATTCTCTCCCTCGTTCTAATTCTCTCAAATTCTCTCCCTCTGTCTCAATCTCTCTATCTGTCTAATTCTCTCCCTCTGTCTCAATCTCTCTAATGCGCTCCCTCTGCCTCAATCTATCTATCTGCCTATTTCTCTCCCTCTGTCTCATTCTCTCTATTTGTCTAATTCTCTCCCTCTGTCTCACTCTCTCTATTTGTATATTTCTTTCCCTCTGTCTCATTCTCACTTGTCATATTCTCTCCCTCTGTCTCATTCTATCTGTCTAATTCTCTCCCTCTGGCTCATTCTCTATTTGTCTAATTCTCTCCCTCTTTCTCAATCTCTCTCTCTGTCTAATCCTCTCCCTCTGTCTCAATCTCTCTATCTGTCTAATCTTCTCCCTTTGTCTCAGTCTTTCTATATGTCTAATTCTCTCCCTCCGTCTTATACTCTACTATTCTAATTCTCTCCATCTGTCTCAATCTATCTGTCTAATTCTCTCCCTCTGTCTCATTCTCTCTAATCCTCTCCCTCAGTCTCAAAATTTCTAATTCTCTCCCTCTGTCTCAATCTCTCTATCTGTCTACTTCTCTCCCTCTGTGTCAATTTCTATTTGTCTAATTCTCTCCCTATGTCTCAATCGCTATAGCTGTCTAATTCTCACCCTCTGTCTCATTCTCTCTAATTCTCTCCCTCTGTCTCAATCTCTCTCTCTGTCTAATTCTCTCTCTCTGTCTCAACCTCTCTAATCCGCTCCCTCTGTCTCATTCTCTCTATCTGTCTAATTCTCTCCCTCTGTCTCATTCTCTATTCATCTAATTCTCTCCCTCTGTCTCACTCTCTCTATTTGTCCAATTCTCTTCCTCTGTCTCATTCTCACTTTGTCTAATTCTCTCCCTCTGTCTCATTCTCTCTATCTGTCTAATTCTCTCCCTCTGTATCATTCTTTATTTGTCTAATCCTCTCCCTATGTCTCAATCTCTGTATCTGTCTAATCATCTCTCTCTGTCTCAATCGCTCTATTTGTCTAATTCTCTCCCTCTGTCTCATTCTCTGTATCAGTCTAATTCTCTCCCTCTGTCTCTTCTCTTTTTGTCAAATTCTCTCCCTCTGTCTCATTCTCTCTATCAGTCTAATTCTCTCCATCTGTCTCATTCTCTCTAATTCTCTCCCTCTGTCTCAATCTCTCTCTGTGTCGAATTCTCTACCTCTGTGTCAATCTCTATCTGTCTAATTCTCTCCCTCTGTCTCATTCTCTCTATCTGTCAAATTCTCTCCCTCTGTCTCATTCTCTCTATCAGTCTAATTCTCTCCATCTGTCTCATTCTCTCTAATTCTCTCCCTCTTTCTCATTCTCTCTATCTGTCTAATTCTCTCCCTCTGTCTCATTCTCTCTATCTGTCTAATTCTCTCCCTCTGTCTCATTCTCTCTATCTGTCTAATTCTCTCCCTCTTTCTCATTCTCTATTTGTCTATTTCTATCCCTCTGTCTCAATCTCTATTTATCTAATTCTTTCCCTCTGTCTCATTCTCTCTATCTGTCTAATTCTCTCCCTCTGTCTCATTCTCTCTAATCGCCTCCCTGAGTCTCAATCTCTATAATTCTCTCCCTCTGTCTCACTCTCTCTATTTGTCCAATTCTCTCCCTCTGTCTCATTCTCACTTTGCCTAATTCACTCCCTCTGTCTCATTCTCTCTATCTGTCTAATTATCTCCCTCTGTGTCATTCTTTATTTGTCTAATCCTCTCCCTCTGTCACAAATTCTCTTTCTGTCTAATCCTCTCCCTCTGTCTCAATCTCTCTATCTGTCTAATCTTCTCCCTCTGTTTCAATCTCTCTATATGTCTAATTCTCTCGCTCTGTCTCAATCTCTCTATCTGTCTAATTCTCTCCCTCTGTCTTATTATTTACTTATCTAATTCTCTCCCTCTGTCTCAATCGCTATATCTGTCTAATTCTCTCTCACTGTCTCATTCTCTGTAATCCTCTCGCTCAGTCACAATCTTTCTAATTCTCTCCCTCTGTCTCAATCTCTCTATCTGTCTCATTCTCTCCCTCTGTGTCAATCTCTATTTGTCTAATCCTCTTCCTCTGTCTCATTCTCTCTAATTCTCTCCCTCTGTCTCATTCTTTATTTGTCTAATTCTCTCCCTCTGTCTCAATCTCTCTATTTGTCTAATTCTCTCCGTGTCTCATTCTCTCTAATTCTCTCCCTCTGTCTCAATCTCTCTATCTGTCTAATTATCTCCCTCTGTCTCAATCTCTCTCTATGCCTAATCCTCGCCCTCTATCTCCATCTGTATATCTGTCTAATTCTCTGCCTCCATCTCAATCTCTATTTGTCTAATCCTCTCCCTCTGTCTCATTCTCTCTAATTCTCTCCCTCCATCTCAATCTCTATTTTTCTAATTCTCTCCATCTGTCTCATTCTCTTTGTCTAATTCTCCCCCTCCATCTCAATCTCTATTTTTCTAATTCTCTCCATCTGTCTCATTCACTTTGTCTAATTCTCTCCCTCTGTCTCATTCTCAATCTGTCAAATTCTCTCCCTCTGTCTAATTCTTTATTTGTCTAATTCTCTCCCACTGTCTCATTCTCTCTAATCCTCTCCCTATGTCTTATTCTGTCTAATTCTCTCCCTCTGTCTCATTCTCAATCTGTCAAATTCTCTCCCTCTGTCTAATTCTTTATTTGTCTAATTCTCTCCCACTGTATCATTCTCTCTAATCCTCTCCCTCTGTCTCATTCGCTGTCTAATTCTCTCCCTCTGTCTCATTCTCTCTATCTGCCTATTTCTCTCCCTCTGTCTCAATCACTCTATCTGTCTAATTCTCTCCCTCTGTCTCATTTATTATTTGTCTAATTCTCTCCCTCTGTCTCAATCTTTCTATCTGTCTAATTAGCTCCCTCTGTCTCATTCTCTATTAATCTAATTCTCTCCCTCTGTCTCAATCTCTCAATCTCTCTAATTCTCTCCCTCTGTCTCATTCTCTATCTGTCTAATTCTCTCCCTCCGTCTCAATCTCTAGTTGTCTAATTCTCTCCCTATGTCTCATTCTCTCTATCTGTCTAATTCCCTCCCTCTGTCTCAATCTCTATTTATCTAATTCTTTCCCTCTGTCTCATTCTCTCTATCTGTCTAATTCTCTCCCTCTGTCTCATTCTCTCTATTCGCCTCCCTGAGTCTGAATCTCTATAATTCTCTCCCTCTGTCTCAATCTCTCTATCTGTCTAATTCTCTCCCTCTGTCTCACTCTCTCTATTTGTCCAATTCTCTCCCTCTGTCTCATTCTCACTTTGCCTAATTCACTCCCTCTGTCTCATTCTCTCTATCTGTCTAATTCTCTCCCTCTGTCTCATTCTTTATTTGTCTAATCCTCTCCCTCTGTCACAAATTCTCTTTCTGTCTAATCCTCTCCCTCTGTCTCAATCTCTCTATCTGTCTAATCTTCTCCCTCTGTTTCAATCTCTCTATATGTCTAATTCTCTCGCTCTGTCTCAATCTCTCTATCTGTCTAATTCTCTCACTCTGTCTTATTATTTACTTATCTAATTCTCTCCCTCTGTCTCAATCGCTATATCTGTCTAATTCTCTCTCACTGTCTCATTCTCTGTAATCCTCTCGCTCAGTCACAATCTTTCTAATTCTCTCCCTCTGTCTCAATCTCTCTATCTGTCTCATTCTCTCCCTCTGTGTCAATCTCTATTTGTCTAATCCTCTCCCTCTGTCTCATTCTCTCGAATTCTCTCCCTCTGTCTCATTCTTTATTTGTCTAATTCTCTCCCTCTGTCTCCATCTCTCTATTTGTCTAATTCTCTCCCTCTGTCTCAATCTATCTATTTGTCTAATTCTCTCCGTGTCTCATTCTCTCTAATTCTCTCCCTCTGTCTCAATCTCTCTATCTGTCTAATTATCTCCCTCTGTCTCAATCTCTCTCTATGCCTAATCCTCGCCCTCTATCTCAATCTGTATATTTGTCTAATTCTCTGCCTCCATCTCAATCTCTATTTGTCTAATCCTCTCCCTCTGTCTCATTCTCTCTAATTCTCTCCCTTTGTCTCATTCTTTATTTGTCTAATTCTCTCCCTCTGTCTCAGTCTCTCTATTTGTCTAATTCTCTCCCTCTGTCTCAATCTATCTATTTGTCTAATTCTCTCCCTGTGTCTCATTCTCTCTAATTCTCTCCCTCTGTCTCAATCTCTCTATCGGTCTAATTCTCTCCTTCTGTCTCAATCTCTCTATCTGTCTAATTATCCCCCTCTGTCTCAATCTCTCTCTATGCCTAATACTCGCTCTCTATCTCAATCTGTATATTTGTCTAATTCTCTCCCTCCATCTCAATCTCTATTTTTCTAATTCTCTCCATCTGTCTCATTCACTTTGTCTAATTCTCTCCCTCCATCTCAATCTCTATTTTTCTAATTCTCTCCATCTGTCTCATTCACTTTGTCTAATTCTCTCCCTCCATCTCAATCTCTATTTTTCTAATTCTCTCCCTCTGTCTCATTCTCAATCTGTCAAATTCTCTCCCTCTGTCTAATTCTTTATTTGTCTAATTCTCTCCCACTGTCTCATTTTCTCCAATCCTCTCCCTTTGTCTCATTCTGACTAATTCTCTCCCTCTGTCTCATTCTTTATTTGTCTAATTCTCTCCCTCTGTCTCAATCTCTCTATTTGCCTAATTCTCTCCGTGTCTCATTCTCTCTAATTCTCTCCCTCTGTCTCAATCTCTCTATCTGTCTAATTATCTCCCTCTGTCTCAATCTCTCTCTATGCCTAATCCTCGCCCTCTATCTCAATCTGTATATCTGTCTAATTCTCTGCCTCCATTTCAATCTCTATTTGTCTAATCCTCTCCCTCTGTCTCATTCTCTCTAATCCTCTCCCTCTGTCTCATTCTCTCTAATTCTCTCCCTCTGTCTCATTCTTTATTTGTCTAATTCTCTCCCTCTGTCTCAATCTCTCTATTTGTCTAATTCTCTCCCTCCATCTCAATCTCTATTTTTCTAATTCTCTCCCTCTGTCTCATTCTTAATCTGTCAAATTCTCTCCCTCTGTCTAATTCTTTATTTGTCTAATTCTCTCCCACTGTCTCATTCTCTCTAATCCTCTCCCTATGTCTCATTCTGTCTAATTCTCTCCCTCTGTCTCATTCTCAATCTGTCAAATTCTCTCACTCTGTCTCATTCTCTCTATCTGCCTATTTCTCTCCCTCTGTCTCAACCACTCTATCTGTCTAATTCTCTCCCTCTGTCGCATTCTCTCTTTCTGGTTAATTCTCTCCCTCTGTCTCATTCGTTATTTGTCTAATTCTCTCCCTCTGTCTCATTCTCTATTTGTCTAGTACTCTCCCTCTGTCTCAATCTTTCTATCTGTCTAATTAGATCCCTCTGTCTCATTCTCTATTAATCTAATTCTCTCCCTCTGTCTCAATCTCTCAATCTCTCTAATTCTCTCCCTCTGTCTCATTCTCTATATGTCTAATTCTCTCCCTCTGTCTCATTTTTTCCATCTGTCTAATTCTCTCACTCTGTCTCATTCTCTATTTGTCTCCCTCTGTCTCAATCTCTCTATCTGCCTAATTCTCTCCCCCTGTCTCATTCTCTCTCATCCTCTCCCGCAGTCTCAATCTCTATAATTATCTCCCTCTGTCTCAATCTCTCTATCTGTCTAATTCTCTCAATCTGTGTCAATCTCTATTTGTCTAATTCTCTCCCTATGTCTCAATCGCTTTATCTGTCTAATTCTCTCCCTCATTCTCATTCTCTCAAATTCTCTCCCTCTGTCTCATTCTCTCTATCTTTCTAATTCTCTCCCTCTGTCTCATTCTCTCTTTCTGGTTAATTCTCTCCTCTGTCTCATTCGTTATTTGTCTAATTCTCTCCATCTGTCTCATTCTCTATCTGTCTAATTCTCTCCCACTGTCTCATTCTCTATTTGTCTAGTACTCTCCCTCTGTCTCATTCTCTCTATCTGTCTAATTCTCTCCCTCAGTCTCATTCTCTATCTGTCTAATTCTAGCCCTCTGTCTCAATTTCTCTATCTGACTAATTCTCTCCCTCTGTCTCATTCTCTATCCATCTAACTCTCTGCCTCTGTCTCATTCGTTATTTGTCTAATCTTCTCCTTCTGTCTCAATCTCTCTATCTGTCTAATTCCCTACCTCTGTCTCAATCTCTCTAATCTGCTCCCTCTGTCTCAATCTTTCATTTCTGTCTAATTCTCTCCCTCAGACTTAATCTATCTATCTGTCTCAATCTCTCTATCTGTCTAATTTTCTTCCTGTGTCTTATTCTCTCTAATTCTCTCCCTCTGTCTCAATCTCTCTATCTATCTAATTCTATCCCTCTATGTCAGTCCCTATTTGTCTAATTCTCTCCCTCTCTCATTGTCTCTATTCCTCTCCCCCTGTCTCAATCTCTTTATTTGTCTAATTCTCTCCCTCTGTCTCACTCTCTCTATCTGCCTAATTCTCTCCCTCTGTCGCATTCTTTATTTGTCTAATTCTCTCCCTCTGTCTCATTCTCTCTGTCTAATTCTCTCCCTCTGTCTCATTCTCTCCATCTGTCTAATTTTCTCCCTGTTTCATTGTGTCTAATTTTCTGTCTCATTATCTCACTCTCTTTCTGTTTCATTCTCTCTCTCTCTGTCTCATTCTCTGTCTCGTTCTCTGTCTAATTATCTCTCTCGCCCACATTTTCTCTCTCTCTCCTATTCTCTCTTTCTCTCTCATTCCTTTTCTCTCTCATTCTCTCTATTTGTCTAATTCTCTCCCTCTGTCTCAACCTCTCTATTCCGCTCCCTCTGTCTCATTCTCTCTATCTGTGTAATTGTCTCCCTCTGTCTCATTCTCTATTCATCTAATTCTCTCCCTCTGTCCCACTCTCTCTATTTGTCCAATTCTCTTCCTCTGTCTCATTCTCACTTTGTCTAATTCTCTCCCTCTGTCTCATTCTCTCTATCTGTCTAATTCTCTCCCTCTGTGTCATTCTTTATTTGTCTAATCCACTCCCTCTGTCTCAATCTCTCTATCTGTCTAATCCTCTCCCTCTGACTCAATCTCTCTGTCTAATCTTCTCCCTCTGTCTCAATCTCTCTATCTGTCTAATCATCTCCCTCTGTTTCAATCTCTATTTGTCCAATTCTCTCCCTCTGTCTCAATCTCTATTTGTCTAATGCTCTCCCTCTGTCTCAATCTCTGTATTTGTCTAATTCTCTCCCTAAGTCTCATTCTCGCAATTTGTCTAATTCTCTCCCTCTGTCTCATTCTCTCTTTGTCTAATTCTCTCACACTGTCTCATTCTCTCTATCTGTCCAATTCTTTCCCTCTGTCTCATTCTCTCTATCTGTCTAATTCTCTCCCTCTTTCTCATTCTCTCTAATCCTCTCCCTGAGTCTCAATCTCTATAATTCTCTCCCTCTGACTCAATCTCACTATCTGTCTAATTCTCTCCCTCTGTCTCATTCTCTCTAATACTCTGCCTCTGTCTCAATCTCTCTCTGTCTAGTTCTCAACCTTTGTCTCAATCTCTATTTGTCTAATTCTCTCCTTCTGTCTCAATCGCTCTATCTGTCTAATTCTCTCTCTCTGTCCCATTCTCTCTAATTCTCTCCCTCTGTCTCATTTTTTATTTGTCTAATTCTCTCCCTCTGTCTCATTCTTTATTTGTCAAATCCTCTCCCTCTGTCTCATTCTCTCTATCTGTGTAATTCTCTACCTGTCTCATTCTCTATTTGCCTAATTCTCTCTGTGTGTCTCAAACTGTCTAATCCTCTCACTCTGTCTCATTTTTTATTTGTCTAATTCTCTCCCTCTGTCTCATTCTTTACTTGACTAATTCTCTCCCTCTGTCTCATTCGTTATTTGTCTAATTCTCTCCCTCTGTCTCATTCTCTCTATCTGTCTAATTCTCTTCCTCTGTCTCATTCTCTATTTGTCTAGTACTCTCCCTCTGTCTCAATCTTTCTATCTGTCTAATTAGATCCCTCTGTCTCATTCTCTATTAATCTAATTCTCTCCCTCTGTCTCAATCTCTCAATCTCTCTAATTCTCTCCCTCTGTCTCATTCTCTATCTGTCTAATTCTATCCCTCCGTCTCAATCTCTAGTTGTCTAATTCTCTCCCTATGTCTCATTCTCTATCAGTCTAATCGTCTCCCTCTGTCTCATTCTCTCTATTTGTCTAATTCTCTCCATCTGTCTCATTCTCTATCAGTCTAATGATCTCTCTCTGTCTCAATCTCTCTAATCCTCTCCCTCTGTCTCAATCCCTCTATTTGTCTAATTCTCTCACTCTGTCTCAATCTCTGTATCTGTCTAATTCTCTCTCTCCGTCTCAATCTCTAGTTGTCTAATTCTCTCCCTCTGTCTCATTCTCTATCTGTCTAATGATCTCTCTCTGTCTCATTCTCTCTAATCCTCTCCCTCTGTCCCAATCCCTCTATTTGACTAATTCTCTCCCTGTGTCTCAATCTCTCTATCTGTCTAATTCTCTCGCACTGTCTCAATCTCTCTAATTCTCTTCCTCTGTCTCATTCTCTCTATCTGTCTAATTCAATCCCTCTGTCTCATTCTCTCTATCTGTCTAATTCAATCCCTCTGTCTCATTTTCTCTCTCTGTCTAATTCAATCCCTCTGTCTCAATCTAACTAATTCTCTCCCCCTGTCTCATTCTCTATATGTCTAATTCTCTCCCTCTGTCTCATTCTTTCCATCTGTCTAATTCTCTCACTCTGTCTCATTCTCTATTTGTCTAATTCTCTCCCTCTGTCTCATTCTCTCTCGTCCTCTCCCGCAGTCTCAATCTCTATAATTATCTCCCTCTGTCTCAATCTCTCTATCTGTCTAATTCTCTCAATCTGTGTCAATCTCTATTTGTCTAATTCTCTCCCTATGTCTCAATCGCTCTATCTGTCTAATTCTCTCCCTCATTCTCATTCTCTCAAATTCTCTCCCTCTGTCTCATTCTCTCTATCTTTCTAATTCTCTCCCTCTGTCTCATTCTCTCTTTCTGGTTAATTCTCTCCCTCTGTCTCATTCGTTATTTGTCTAATTCTCTCCATCTGTCTCATTCTCTATTTGTCTAATTCTCTCCCTCTGTCTCATTCTCTCTATCTGTCTAATTCTCTCCCTCTGTCTCATTCTCTATTTGTCTAGTACTCTCCCTCTGTCTCATTCTCTCTATCTGTCTAATTCTCTCCCTCAGTCTCATTCTCTATCTGTCTAATTCTAGCCCTCTGTCTCAATTTCTCTATCTGACTAATTCTCTCCCTCTGTCTCATTCTCTATCCATCTAACTCTCTGCCTCTGTCTCATTCGTTATTTGTCTAATCTTCTCCTTCTGTCTCAATCTCTCTATCTGTCTAATTCCCTACCTCTGTCTCAATCTCTCTAATCTGCTCCCTCTGTCTCAATCTTTCATTTCTGTCTAATTCTCTCCCTCAGTCTTAATCTATCTATCTGTCTAAATAACTCCCTTTGTCTCAATCTCTTTAACTGCCTAATCCTCGCCCTCTATCTCAATCTGTCTACCTTTCTAATTCTCTCCCTGTCTCATTCCCTATTTAGCTAATTCACCCCCTCTGTCTCAATCTCTCTATCTGTCTAAAACACTCCCTCTGTCTCATTCTCTTTAATCCACTCCCTCAGTCTCAATCTCTCTAATTCTCTCCCACTGACTCAATCTCTCTATCTGTCTAATTTTCTCCCTCTGTCTTATTCTCTCTAATTCTCTCCCTCTGTCTCAATCTCTCTATCTGTCTAATTTTCTTCCTGTGTCTTATTCTCTCTAATTCTCTCCCTCTGTCTCAATCTCTCTATCTATCTAATTCTATCCCTCTATGTCAGTCCCTATTTGTCTAATTCTCTCCCTCTCTCATTGTCTCTATTCCTCTCCCCCTGTCTCAATCTCTTTATTTGTCTAATTCTCTCCCTCTGTCTCACTCTCTCTATCTGCCTAATTCTCTCCCTCTGTCGCATTCTTTATTTGTCTAATTCTCTCCCTCTGTCTCATTCTCTCTGTCTAATTCTCTCCCTCTGTCTCATTCTCTCTATCTGTCTAATTTTCTCCCTGTTTCATTGTGTCTAATTTTCTGTCTCATTATCTCACTCTCTTTCTGTTTCATTCTCTCTCTCTCTGTCTCATTCTCTGTCTCGTTCTCTGTCTAATTATCTCTCTCGCCCACATTTTCTCTCTCTCTCCTATTCTCTCTTTCTCTCTCATTCCTTTTCTCTCTCATTCTCTCTATTTGTCTAATTCTCTCCCTCTGTCTCAACCTCTCTATTCCGCTCCCTCTGTCTCATTCTCTCTATCTGTGTAATTGTCTCCCTCTGTCTCATTCTCTATTCATCTAATTCTCTCCCTTTGTCCCACTCTCTCTATTTGTCCAATTCTCTTCCTCTGTCTCATTCTCACTTTGTCTAATTCTCTCCCTCTGTCTCATTCTCTCTATCTGTCTAATTCTCTCCCTCTGTGTCATTCTTTATTTGTCTAATCCACTCCCTCTGTCTCAATCTCTCTATCTGTCTAATCCTCTCCCTCTGACTCAATCTCTCTGTCTAATCTTCTCCCTCTGTGTCAATCTCTCTATCTGTCTAATCATCTCCCTCTGTCTCAATCTCTCTATCTGTCTAATCTTCTCCCTCAGTCTCAATCTCTCTATATGTCTAATTCTCTCCCTCTGTTTCAATCTCTATTTGTCCAATTCTCACCCTCTGTCTCAATCGCCCTATTTGTCTAATTCTCTCCATCTGTCTCAATCTCTATTTGTCTAATGCTCTCCCTCTGTCTCATTCTCTGTATCAGTCTAGTTCTCTGCCTCTATCTCATTCTCTATTTGTCTAATTCTCTCCCTCTGTCTCAATCTCTGTATTTGTCTAATTCTCTCCCTAAGTCTCATTCTCTCTTAGTCTAATTCTCTCCCTATGTCTCACTCTCTCTATCTGTCTAATTCTCTCCCTCTGTCTCATTCTCTTTTTGTCAAATTCTCTCCCTCTGTCTCATTCTCGCAATTTGTCTAATTCTCTCCCTCTGTCTCATTCTCTCTTTGTCTAATTCTCTCCCACTGTCTCATTCTCTCTATCTGTCCAATTCTTTCCCTCTGTCTCATTCTATCTGTCTAATTCTCTCCCTCTTTCTCATTCTCTCTAATTCTCTCCCTGAGTCTCAATCTCTATAATTCTCTCCCTCTGACTCAATCTCACTATCTGTCTAATTCTCTCCCTCTGTCTCATTCTCTCTAATACTCTGCCTCTGTCTCAATCTCTCTCTCTGTCTAGTTCTCAACCTTTGTCTCAATCTCTATTTGTCTAATTCTCTCCTTCTGTCTCAATCGCTCTATCTGTCTAATTCTCTCTCTCTGTCCCATTCTCTCTAATTCTCTCCCTCTGTCTCATTTTTTATTTGTCTAATTCTCTCCCTCTGTCTCATTCTTTATTTGTCAAATCCTCTCCCTCTGTCTCATTCTCTCTATCTGTGTAATTCTCTACCTGTCTCATTCTCTATTTGCCTAATTCTCTCTGTGTGTCTCAAACTGTCTAATCCTCTCACTCTGTCTCATTTTTTATTTGTCTAATTCTCTCCCTCTGTCTCATTCTTTACTTGACTAATTCTCTCCCTCTGTCTCATTCTCTCTATCTGTCTAATTCTCTGTATCAGTCTCTATCTGTCAAATTCTCTCCCTCTGTCTCATCTGTCTAATCCTCTCCCTCTGTCTCAAACTCTCTATTTGTCTAATTTTCTGCCACTGTCTCATTCTCTCTAATTCTCTCCCTCTGTCTCAATCTCGCTATCTGTCTAAATCCCTCCCTCTGTCTCAATCTCTCTTTCTAATTCTCTCCCCATGTCTTATTCTGTCTAATTCTCTCCATCTGTCTCATTCTCTCTCTGTCTTATTCTCTCCCTCTGTCTCAAAATCTCCATCTGACTAATTCTCTCCCTCTGTCCCATTCTCTATTTGTCTCATCCGCTCCCTCTATCTCATTCTCTCTATTTGTCTAATTCTCTCCCTCTATCTCTTTCTTTATTTGTCTAATCCTGTCCCTCTGTTTCATTCTCTATCTGTCTAATTCTTTACCTCTGTCTCAATCTCTCTATCTGTCTAATTCTCTCCCTCTGTCTCAATCTCTCTATCTGTCTAATTCTCTCCGTCTGTCTCAATCTCTCTATCGGTTTAATTCTCTCCCTCTGTCTCATTCTCTCTAATTCTCTCCCTCTGACTAACTCTCTCTAATTCTCTCCCTCTGTCTCATTCTCTATCTGTCAAATTCTCTCCCTCTGTCTCAATCTCTCTATCTGTCTAATTCTCTCCCTATGTCTCATTCTGTCTAATTCTCTCCCTCTGTCTCAATCTCTCTATCTGTATAATTCTCTACCTGTCTCATTCTCTCTAATCCTCTACCTCTTTTTCATTCACTATTTGTCTAATCCGCTCCCTCTGTATCATTCTCTCTAATTCTCTCCCACTGACTCAATCTCACTATTTGTCTAATTCTCTCTCTCTGTCTCATTTTTTATTTGTCTAATCCTCTACCTCTGGCTCATTCTCTATTTGTCTAATCCTCTCCCTCTGTCTCATTCTCTATAATTCTCTATAATTCTCTCCCTCTGTCTCGATCTCTCTCTCTGTCTAATCCTCTCCCTCTGTCTCATTCTCTCTATTTGTCTAATTCTCTCTCTGTCTCATTTTTTATTTGTCTAATCCTCTCCCTCTGGCTCATTCTCTCTAATTCTCTCCCTCTGTCTCAATCTCTCTATCTCTCTAATTCTCTCCCTCTGTCTCATTCTCTATTTGTCAAATTCTCTCCCTCTGTCTCAATCTCTCTATCTCTCTAATTCTCTCCCTCTGTCTCATTCTCACTTTGTCTAAATCTCTCCCTCTGTCTCATTATCTCTATCTGTCTCATCCTCTCCCTCCGTCTCATTCTTTATTTGTCTAATTTTCTCCCTCTGTCTCATTCTCTCTATCTGTCTATTTCCCTCCCTCTGTCGGGTTCTCAATTGGTACGATTCTCTCCCTCGGTTTCATTCTCTCTAATCCTCTCCTCTGTCTCATTCTTTATTTGTCTAATTATCTCCATCTGTCACATTCTCTCTAATCCACTCCTTCTGTCTCAATCTCTCTATCAGTCTCATTCTCTCCCTCTGTCTCAATCTTTCTATCTGTCTAATTCTCTCCCTCTGTCTCAATCTCTATTTTTCTAAGACTCTCCCTGTCTCTCATTCTCTCTAATTCTCTCCCTCTTTCTCATTCTCTCTAATTCTCTCCCGCTGTCTCTTTCTCTCTATCTGTCTATTTCCCTCCCTCTGTCGGGTTCTCAATTGGTACGATTCTCTCCCTCGGTTTCATTCTCTCTAATCCTCTCCTCTGTCTCATTCTTTATTTGTCTAATTATCTCCATCTGTCACATTCTCTCTAATCCACTCCTTCTGTCTCAATCTCTCTATCAGTCTCATTCTCTCCCTCTGTCTCAATCTCTCTATCTGTCTAATTCTCTCCCTCTGTCTCATTCTCTATTAATCTAATTCTCTCCTTCTGTCTCAATCTCTCTATCTGTCTACTTCAATCCCTCTGTCTCATTCTCTCTAATCCTCTCCCTCTGTCTCATTCTCTATCTCTCTAATTCTCTCCAACTGACTCATTCCCTCTAATCCTCACCCTCTGTTTCATTCTCTATTTGTCTTATCCCCTCCCTCTGTTCCATTCTCTCTAATCCCCTCCCTCATCTCATTCTCTATCTGTCTAATTCTCTTCCGCTGTCTCATTCTCTATTTGTCTAATTGTCTCCCTCCGTCACATTCTCTCTAATTTTCTCACTCTGTCTCATTGCCTCTACTTCTCTTCCTCCTTCTCATTCTCGCTATCTGTCTAATTCCATCCCTCTGTCTCATTCACTCTTTCTGGTTAATTCTCTCCCTCTGTCTCATTCGTTATTTGTCTAATTCTCTCCATCTGTCTCATTCTCTATTTGTCTAATTCTCTCCCTCTGTCTCATTCTCTCTACCTGTCTAATTCTCTCCCTCTGTCTCATTCTCTATCTGTCTAATTCTAGCCCTCTGTCTCAATTTCTCTATCTGACTAATTCTCTCCCTCTGTCTCATTCTCTATCCATCTAACTCTCTGATTCTGTCTCATTATTTATTTGTCTCATCTTCTCCTTCTGTCTCAATCTCTCTATCTGTCTAATTCTCTCCCTCTGTCTCAATCTCTCTATCTGTCTAATTCTCTACCTCTGTCTCAATCTCTCTAATCTGCTCCCTCTGTCTCAATCTCTCATTTCTGTCTAATTCTCTCCCTCAGTCTCAATCTATCTATCTGTCTAATTAGCTCCCTGTGTCTCAATCGCTCTAACTGCCTAATCCTCGCCCTCTATCTCAATCTGTCTACCTGTCTAATTCTCTCCTGTCTCATTCTCTATTTACCTAATTCACCCGCTCTGTCTCAATCTCTCTATCTGTCTAAAACTCTCCCTCTGTCTCATTCTCTTTAATCCACTCCCTCAGTCTCATTCTCTCTAATTCTCTCCCACTGACTCAATCTCTCTATCTGTCTAATTTTCTCCCTCTGTCTTATTCTCTCTAATTCTCTCCCTCTGTCTCAATCTCTCTATCTGTCTAATTCTCTCCCTCTGTCTCAATCTCTCTATCTGTCTAAAACACTCCCTCTGTCTCATTCTCTTTAATCCACTCCCTCAGTCTCAATCTCTCTAATTCTCTCTCTCAGTCTCAATCTCTCTATCTGTCTAAGTCTCTCCCTCTGTCTTATTCTCTCTAATTCTCTCCCTCTGTCTCAATCTCTCTATCTATCTAATTCTATCCCTCTATGTCAGTCCCTATTTGTCTAATTCTCTCCCTCTCTCATTGTCTCTATTCCTTTCCCCCTGTCTCAATCTCTTTATTTGTCTAATTCTCTCCATCTGTCTCACTCTCTCTATCTGCCTAATTCTCTCCCTCTGTCGCATTCTTTATTTGTCTAATTCTCTCCCTCTGTCTCATTCTCTCTGTCTAATTCTCTCCCTCTGTCTCATTCTCTCTATCTGTCTAATTTTCTCCCTGTTTCATTGTGTCTAATTTTCTGTCTCATTATCTCACTCTCTTTCTGTTTCATTCTCTCTCTCTGTCTCATTCTCTGCCTCGTTCTCTGTCTAATTATCTCTCTCGCCCACATTTTCTCTCTCTCTCCTATTCTCTCTTTCTCTCTCATTCCTTTTCTCTCTCATTCTCTCTATTTTTCTAATTCTCTCCCTCTGTCTCATTCTCTATTTGTGTATTTCTATCCCTCTGTCTCAATCTCTATTTATCTAATTCTTTGCCTCTGTCTCATTCTCTCTATCTGTCTATTTCTCTCCCTCCGTCTCATTCTCTCTAATCCTCTCCCTGAGTCTCAATCTCTATAATTCTCTCCCTCTGACTCAATCTCACTATCTGTCTAATTCTCTCCCTCTGTCTCATTCTCTCTCTCTGTCTAGTTCTCAACCTTTGTCTCAATCTCTATTTGTCTAATTCTCTCCTTCTGTCTCAATCGCTCTATCTGTCTAGTTCTCTCTCTCTGTCTCATTCTTCCCAATTCTCTCCCTCTGTCTCATTTTTTATTTGTCTAATTCTCTCCCTCTGTCTCATTCTTTATTTGTCTCATTCTCTCCCTCTGTCTCAATCTCTCTATCTGTCTAATTCTTTGCCTCTATCTCATTCTCTATTTTTGTAATTCTCTCCCTCTCTCTCATTCTCTCTATTCCTCTCCCTCTGTCTCAATCTCTTTATTTGCCTAATTCTTTCCATTTGCCTCAATTTCTATGTCTAATTCTCTCCCTCTTTCTCATTCTTTAATAATCTAATTCTCTCCCTCTGTCTCATTCTCTCTGTCTAATTCTCTCCCTCTGTCTCATTCTCTCTATCTGTCTAATTTTCTCCATGTTTCATTGTGTCTAATTTTCTGTCTCATTGTCTCTCTCTTTCTGTTTCATTCTCTCTCTCTCTGTCTCATTCTC
This sequence comes from Isurus oxyrinchus, assembly GCA_026770705.1. Taxonomy (NCBI): domain Eukaryota; kingdom Metazoa; phylum Chordata; class Chondrichthyes; order Lamniformes; family Lamnidae; genus Isurus; species Isurus oxyrinchus. Next base: position 67,192 of record JANJGN010001205.1, on the reverse strand, counting down.
TATCTCGTTCACTGTCTAATTATCTCACTCTCTCTCATTTTCTCTGTCTCTCCTATTCTCTCTTGCTGTCTCATTCCCTTTCTCTCTCATTCTCTCTATCAGTCTAATTCTCTCCCTCTGTCTCAATCTCGCTATCTGTCTAAATCTCTCCCTCTGTCTCAATCTCTCTGTCTAATTCTCTCCCCAGGTCTTATTCTGTCTAATTCTCTCCATCTGTCTCATTCTCTCTCTGTCTTATTCTCTCCCTCTGTCTCAAAATCTCCATCTGACTAATTCTCTCCCTCTGTCCCATTCTCTATTTGTCTAATCCGCTCCCTCTGTCTCATTCTCTCTATTTGTCTAATTCTCTCCCTCTATCTCATTCTTTATTTGTCTAATCCTGTCCCTCTGTTTCATTCTCTCTATCTGTTTAATTCTCTCCCTCTGTCTCATTCTCTATCTGTCAAATTCTCTCCCTCTGTCTCATTCTCTCTAATTCTCTCCCTCTGACTAACTCTCTCTAATTCTCTCCCTCTGTCTCATTCTCTATCTAATTCTCTCCCTATGTCTCATTCTCTATCTGTCTAATTCTCTCCATCTGTCTCATTCTCTCTTTCTGTCTAATGCTCTCCCTCTGTCTCATTCTCTATTTGTCTAATTCCCTCCCTCTGTCTCAATCTCTCTATCTGTCTAATTCTCTCTCTCTGTCTCATTCTCTCTAATCCTCTACCTCTTTTTCATTCACTATTTGTCTAATCCGCTCCCTCTGTCTCATTTTCTCTCATTCTCTCCCACTGTCTCAATCTCTCTATTTGTCTAATTCTCTCCCTCTATCTCGTTCTTTATTTGTCAAATCCTCTCCCTCTGTCTCTTTCTCTCTATCTGTCTAATTCTCTACCTGTCTCTTTCTCTATTTGCCTAATTCTCTCTGTGTGTCTCAAACTGTCGAATCCTCTCACTCTGTCTCATTCTTTATTTGTCTAATTCTCTCCCTCTGTCTCAATCTCCCTATCTGTCTAATCGTCTCCCTCTGTTTCATTCTCTTTAATTCTCTCCCTCTGTCTCAATCTCTCTATTTGTCTTATTCTCTCCCTCTGTCACATTCTCTCTATCTGTGTAATCCTCTCCCTCTGTCTCATTCTCTATTTGTCTAATTCTCTCCCTCTGTCACATTCTCTCTATCTGTCTAATCCTCTCCCTCTGTCTCATTCTCTATTTGTCTAATTCTCTCCCTCTGTCATATTCTCTATCTCTGTCCAATTCTCTCCCTCTGTCTCAATCTCTCTGTCTAATACTCTCTCTCTGTCTCATTTTTTATTTGTCTAATCTTCTACCTCTGGCTCATTCTCTATTTGTCTAATCCTCTGCCTCTGTCTCATTCTCTATTTGTCTAATTCTCTCCCTCTGTCTCATTCTCTCTAATCGTCTCCCTCTGTCTCATATTCTCTATTTGTCTAATCCTCTCCCTCTGTCTCATTCTCTCTGATTCTCTCCCACTGTCTCAATCTATCTGTCTAATTCGCTCCCACTGTCTCAGTCTCACTAATTCTCTTCCTCTGTCTCATTCTCTCTATCTGTCAAATCCTCTCCCTCTGTCTCATTCTATATTTGTCAAAGTCTCTCCCTCTGTCTACTTCTTTATTTGTCTAATTCTCTCCCTCTAGCTCATCCTTTATTTGTTTAATTCTCTCCCTCTTTCTCAATCTCTCTGTCTAATTCTCTCCCTCTGTCTCAATCTCTATTTGTCATTATCTCTCCCTCTCTCTAATCCTCTCCCTCTGTCTCAATATCTTTATTTGTCTAATTCTCTCCCTCTGTCCCAATCTCTCTGTCGTTCTCATTATCTCCCTCTGTCTCAATCTCTCTTTCTGTCTAATTCTCTCCCTATGTCTCATTCTCTCTATTCCTCTCCCTCTGTTTCATTCTCGGTATGTCTAATCCGCTCCCTCTGTCTCATTCTCTCCAATTCTCTTCCTCTGTCTCAATCTCTCTATCTGTCTAATTCTCTCCGTGTCTCATTCTCTCCAATTCTCTTCCTCTGTCTCAATCTCTCTATCTGTCTAATCCTCTCCCTCTGTCTCATTTTTTATTTGTCTAATTCTCTCCCTCTGTCTCATTCTTTAGTTTTCTAATTCTCTCCCTCTGTCTCATTCTCTCTGTCTAATTCTCTCCCTCTGTCTCATTCTCTCTAACTGTCTAATTTTCTCCCTGTTTCATTGTGTCGAATTTTCTGTCTCATTATCTCACTCTCTTTCTGTTTCATTCTCTCTCTCTCTGACTCATTCTCTGTCTCGTTCTCTGTCTAATTATCTCTCTCGCCCACATTTTCTCTCTCTCTCCTATTCTCTCTTTCTCTCTCATTCCTTTTCTCTCTCATTCTCTCTATTTGTCTAATTCTCTCCCTCTGTCTCAACCTCTCTATTCCGCTCCCTCTGCCTCATTCTCTCTATCTGTGTAATTGTCTTCCTCTGTCTCATTCTCTATTCATCTAATTCTCTCCCTCTGTCTCACTCTCTCTATTTGTCCAATTCTCTTCCTCTGTCTCATTCTCACTTTGTCTAATTCTCTCCCTCTGTCTCATTCTCTTTATCTGTCTAATTCTCTCCCTCTGTCTCATTCTCTCTATCTGTCTAATCCTCTCCCTCTGACTCAATCTCTCTGTCTAATCTTCTCCCTCTGTCTCAATCTCTCTATCTGTCTAATCTTGTCCCTCTGTCTCAATCTCTCTATTTGTCCAATTCTCACCCTCTGTCTCAATCGCCCTATTTGTCTAATTCTCTCCCTCTATCTCAATCTCTGTATTTATCTAATTCTCTCCCTCTGTCTCAATCTCTGTATTTATCTAATTCTCTCCCTATGTCTCATTCTCTCTATCAGTCTAATTCTCTCCCTCTGTCTCATTCTCTTTTTGTCTAATTCTCTCCCTCTGTCTCACTCTCTCTATTTGTCCAATTCTCTCCCTCTGTATCAATCTCTCTATCTGTCTAATTCTTTGCCTCTATCTCATTCTCTATTTTTGTAATTCTCTCCCTCTCTCTCATTCTCTCTATTCCTCTCCCTCTGTCTCAATCTCTTTATTTGCCTAATTCTTTCCATTTGCCTCAATTTCTATGTCTAATTCTCTCCCTCTTTCTCATTCTTTAATAATCTAATTCTCTCCCTCTGTCTCATTCTCTCTGTCTAATTCTCTCCCTCTGTCTCATTCTCTCTATCTGTCTAATTTTCTCCCTGTTTCATTGTGTCTAATTTTCTGTCTCATTGTCTCTCTCTTTCTGTTTCATTCTCTCTCTCTCTCTGTCTCATTCTCTATCTTGTTCACTGTCGAATTATCTCACTCTCTCTCATTTTCTCTGTCTCTCCTATTCTCTCTTGCTGTCTCATTCCCTTTGTCTCACATTCTCTCGATTCGTCTAATTCTCTCCCTCTGTCTCAAACTCTCTATTTGTCTAATTTTCTCCCATTGTCTCATTCTCTCTAATTCTCTCCCTCTGTCTCAATCTCGCTATCTGTCTAAATCTCTCCCTCTGTCTCAATCTCTCTGTCTAATTCTCTCCCCAGGTCTTATTCTGTCTAATTCTCTCCATCTGTCTCATTCTCTCTCTGTCTTATTCTCTCCCTCTGTCTCAAAATCTCCATCTGACTAATTCTCTCCCTCTGTCCCATTCTCTATTTGTCTAATCCACTCCCTCTGTCTCATTCTCTCTATTTGTCTAATTCTCTCTCTCTATCTCATTCTTTTTTTGTCTAATCCTGTCCCTCTGTTTCATTCTCTATCTGTCTAATTCTCTACCTCTGTCTCAATCTCTCTATCTGTCTAATTCTCTCCCTCTGTCTCAATCTCTCTATCTGTCAAATTCTCTCCGTCTGTCTCAATCTCTCTATCTGTTTAATTCTCTCCCTCTGTCTCATTCTCTCTAATTCCCTCCCTCTGACTAACTCTCTCTAATTCTCTCCCTCTGTCACATTCTCTATCTGTCAAATTCTCTCCCTCTGTCTCAATCTCTCTATCTGTCTAATTCTCTCCCTATGTCTCATGCTGTCTAATTCTCTCCATCTGTCTCATTCTCTCTTTCTGTCTAATTCTCTCCCTCTGTCTCATTCACTATTTGTCTAATCCGCTCCCTCTGTATCATTCTCTCTAATTCTCTCCCACTGTCTCAATCTCACTATTTGTCTAATTCTCTCCCTCTGTCTCATTCTTTATTTGTCAAATCCTCTCCCTCTGTCTCATTCTCTCTATCTGTCTAATTCTCTACCTGTCTCATTCTCTATTTGCCTAATTCTCTCTCTGTGTCTCAAACTGTCTAATCCTCTCACTCTGTCTCAATCTCCCTATCTGTCTAATCATCTCCCTCTGTTTCATTCTCTCTAATTGTATCCCTCTGTCTCATGCTGTCTAATCCGCTCCCTCTGTCTCATTCTCTCTAATTCTCTTCCTCTGTCTCAATCTCTCTATTTGTCTAATTCTCTCCCTCTATCTCGTTCTTTATTTGTCTAATTCTATCCCTCTGTCTCATTCTTTACTTCTCTAATTCTCTCCCTCTGTCTCATTCTTTACTTGTCTAATTCTCTCCCTCTGTCTCATTCTCTCTATCTGTCTAATTCTATCCCTCTGTATCGTTCTCTATCTGTCAAATTCTCTCCCTGTCTTATCTGTCTAATCCTCTCCCTCTGTCTCATTCTCTATTTGTCTAATCCTCTCCCTCTGTCTCATTCTCTATTTGTCTAATCCTCTCCCTCTGTCTCATTCTCTATTTGTCTAATTCTGTCCCTCTGTCTCAATCTCTCTATCTGTCTAATCGTCTCCCTATGTTTCATTCTCTCTAATTCTCTCCCTCTGTCTCAATCTCTCTATTTGTCTTTTTCTCTCCCTCTGTCTTATTCTTCATTTGTCTAATCCCCTCCCTCTGTCTCATTCACTATTTGTCTAATTCTCTCCCTCTGTCACATTCTCTCTATCTGTCTAATCCTCTCCCTCTGTCTCATTCTCTCTATCTGTCTAATTCTCTCCCTCTGTCTCATTCTCTCTAATCCTCTCCCTGAGTCTCAATCTCTATAATTCTCTCCCTCTGACTCAATCTCACTATCTGTCTAATTCTCTCCCCCTGTCTCATTCTCTCTAATACTCTCCCTCTGTCTCAATCTCTCTCTCTGTCTAGTTCTCTACCTTTGTCTCAATCTCTATTTGTCTAATTCTCTCCTTCTGTCTCAATCGCTCTATCTGTCTAATTCTCTCTCTCTGTCTCATTCTCCCCAATTCTCTCCCTCTGTCTCATTTTTTATTTGTCTAATTCTCTCCCTCTGTCTCATTCTTTATTTGTCTCATTCTCTCCCTCTGTCTCAATCTCTCTATCTGTCTAATTCTTTGCCTCTATCTCATTCTCCATTTTTGTAATTCTCTCCCTCTGTCTCATTCTCTCTATTCCTCTCCCTCTGTCTCAATCTCTTTATTTGCCTAATTCTTTCCATTTGCCTCAATTTCTATGTCTAATTCTCTCCCTCTTTCTCATTCTTTAATAATCTAATCCTCTCCTTCAGTCTCATTCTCTCTGTCTAATTCTCTCCCTCTGTCTCATTCTCTCTAACTGTCTAATTTTCTCCATGTTTCATTGTGTCTAATTTTCTGTCTCATTGTCTCTCTCTTTCTGTTTCATTCTCTCTCTCTCTCTGTCTCATTCTCTATCTCGTTCACTGTCTAATTATCTCACTCTCTCTCATTTTCTCTGTCTCTCCTATTCTCTCTTGCTGTCTCATTCCCTTTGTCTCGCATTCTCTCGATTCGTCTAATTCTCTCCCTCTGTCTCAAACTCTCTATTTGTCTAATTTTCTCCCATTGTCTCATTCTCTCTAATTCTCTCCCTCTGTCTCAATCTCGCTATCTGTCTAAATCTCTCCCTCTGTCTCAATCTCTCTGTCTAATTCTCTCCCCAGGTCTTATTCTGTCTAATTCTCTCCATCTGTCTCATTCTCTCTCTGTCTTATTCTCTCCCTCTGTCTCAAAATCTCCATCTGACTAATTCTCTCCCTCTGTCCCATTCTCTATTTGTCTAATGCGCTCCCTCTGTCTCATTCTCTCTATTTGTCTAATTCTCTCCCTCTATCTCATTCTTTATTTGTCTAATCCTGTCCCTCTGTTTCATTCTCTATCTGTCTAATTCTCTACCTCTGTCTCAATCTCTCTATCTGTCTAATTCTCTCCCTCTGTCTCAATCTCTCTATTTGTCTAATTCTCTCTCTCTGTCTCATTTTTTATTTGTTTAATCTTCTACCTCTGGCTCATTCTCTATTTGTCTAATCCTCTCCCTCTGTCTCATTCTCTCTAATTCTCTCCCTCTGTCTCACTCTCTCTATCTGTCTAATTCTCTCCCTCTGCCTCATTCTCTCTAATTCTCTCCCTCTGTCTCATTCTCTCTATCTGTCTCATTCTCTCTAATTCTCTCCCCCTGTCTCATTCTCTCTATCTGTCTAATTCTCTCCCTCTGTCTCATTCCCTATTTGTCCAATTCTCTCCCTCTGTCTCATTCTCTCTATCTGTCTAATTCTCTCCTTCTGTCTCATTCTTTATTTGTCTAATTCTCTCCCTCTGTCTCATTCTCTCTTTCTGGTTAATCCTCTCCCTCTGTCTCATTCGTTATTTGTCTAATTCTCTCCATCTGTCTCATTCTCTATTTGTCTAATTCTCTCCCTCTGTCTCATTCTCTCTATCTGTCTAATTCTCTCCCTCTGTCTCATTCTCTATTTGTCTAGTGCTCTCCCTCTGTCTCATTCTCTCTATCTGTCTAATTCTCTCCCTCAGTCTCATTCTCTATCTGTCTAATTCTAGCCCTCTGTCTCAATTTCTCTATCTGACTAATTCTCTCCCTCTGTCTCATTCTCTATCCATCTAACTCTCTGCCTCTGTCTCATTCGTTATTTGTCTAATCTTCTCCTTCGGTCTCAATCTCTCTATCTGTCTAATTCCCTACCTCTGTCTCAATCTCTCTAATCTGCTCCCTCTGTCTCAATCTTTCATTTCTGTCTAATTCTCTCCCTCAGTCTTAATCTATCTATCTGTCTAAATAACTCCCTTTGTCTCAATCTCTTTAACTGCCTAATCCTCGCCCTCTATCTCAATCTGTCTACCTTTCTAATTCTCTCCCTGTCTCATTCCCTATTTAGCTAATTCACCCCCTCTGTCTCAATCTCTCTATCTGTCTAAAACACTCCCTCTGTCTCATTCTCTTTAATCCACTCCCTCAGTCTCAATCTCTCTAATTCTCTCCCACTGACTCAATCTCTCTATCTGTCTAATTTTCTCCCTCTGTCTTATTCTCTCCAATTCTCTCCCTCTGTCTCAATCTCTCTATCTGTCTAAGTCTCTCCCTCTGTCTTATTCTCTCTAATTCTCTCCCTCTGTCTCAATCTCTCTATCTATCTAATTCTATCCCTCTATGTCAGTCCCTATTTGTCTAATTCTCTCCCTCTCTCATTGTCTCTATTCCTCTCCCCCTGTCTCAATCTCTTTATTTGTCTAATTCTCTCCATCTGTCTCACTCTCTCTATCTGCCTAATTCTCTCCCTCTGTCGCATTCTTTATTTGTCTAATTCTCTCCCTCTGTCTCATTCTCTCTGTCTAATTCTCTCCCTCTGTCTCATTCTCTCTATCTGTCTAATTTTCTCCCTGTTTCATTGTGTCTAATTTTCTGTCTCATTATCTCACTCTCTTTCTGTTTCATTCTCTCTCTCTCTGTCTCATTCTCTGTCTCGTTCTCTGTCTAATTATCACTCTCGCCCACATTTTCTCTCTCTCTCCTATTCTCTCTTTCTCTCTCATTCCTTTTCTCTCTCATTCTCTCTATTTGTCTAATTCTCTCCCTCTGTCTCAACCTCTCTATTCCGCTCCCTCTGTCTCATTCTCTCTATCTGTGTAATTGTCTCCCTCTGTCTCATTCTCTATTCATCTAATTCTCTCCCTCTGTCTCATTCTCTCTATCTGTCTAATTCTCTCCCTCTGTGTCATTCTTTATTTGTCTAATCCACTCCCTCTGTCTCAATCTCTCTATCTGTCTAATCCTCTCCCTCTGACTCAATCTCTCTGTCTAATCTTCTCCCTCTGTCTCAATCTCTCTATCTGTCTAATCATCTCCCTCAGTCTCAATCTCTCTATATGTCTAATTCTCTCCCTCTGTTTCAATCTCTATTTGTCCAATTCTCACCCTCTGTCTCAATCGCCCTATTTGTCTAATTCTCTTCCTCTGTCTCAATCTCTATTTGTCTAATGCTCTCCCTCTGTCTCATTCTCTGTATCAGTCTAGTTCTCTGCCTCTATCTCATTCTCTATTTGTCTAATTCTCTCCCTCTGTCTCAATCTCTGTATTTGTCTAATTCTCTCCCTAAGTCTCATTCTCTCTTAGTCTAATTCTCTCCCTCTGTCTCATTCTCTCTATCTGTCTAATTCTCTCCCTCTGTCTCATTCTCTTTTTGTCAACTTCTCTCCCTCTGTCTCATTCTCGCAATTTGTCTAATTCTCTCCCTCTGTCTCATTCTCTCTATCAGTCTAATTCTCTCCCTCTGTCTCATTCTCTCTTTGTCTAATTCTCTCCCTCTGTCTCATTCTCTCTTTGTCTAATTCTCTCCCTCGGTCTCAATCTCTCTATCAGTCTAATTCTCTCCCTATGTCTGATTCTCTCTATCTGTCTAATTCTCTCCCTCTGTCTCACTCTCTCTATTTGTCCAATTCTCTCCCTCTGTCTCATTCTCACTTTGTCTAATTCTCTCCCTCTGTCTCAATCTCTCTATCTGTCTAATTTTCTTCCTGTGTCTTATTCTCTCTAATTCTCTCCCTCTGTCTCAATCTCTCTATCTATCTAATTCTATCCCTCTATGTCAGTCCCTATTTGTCTAATTCTCTCCCTCTCTCATTGTCTCTATTCCTCTCCCCCTGTCTCAATCTCTTTATTTGTCTAATTCTCTCCATCTGTCTCACTCTCTCTATCTGCCTAATTCTCTCCCTCTGTCGCATTCTTTATTTGTCTAATTCTCTCCCTCTGTCTCATTCTCTCTGTCTAATTCTCTCCCTCTGTCTCATTCTCTCTATCTGTCTAATTTTCTCCCTGTTTCATTGTGTCTAATTTTCTGTCTCATTATCTCACTCTCTTTCTGTTTCATTCTCTCTCTCTCTGTCTCATTCTCTGTCTCGTTCTCTGTCTAATTATCTCTCTCGCCCACATTTTCTCTCTCTCTCCTATTCTCTCTTTCTCTCTCATTCCTTTTCTCTCTCATTCTCTCTATTTGTCTAATTCTCTCCCTCTGTCTCAACCTCTCTATTCCGCTCCCTCTGTCTCATTCTCTCTATCTGTGTAATTGTCTCCCTCTGTCTCATTCTCTATTCATCTAATTCTCTCCCTCTGTCTCATTCTCTCTATCTGTCTAATTCTCTCCCTCTGTGTCATTCTTTATTTGTCTAATCCACTCCCTCTGTCTCAATCTCTCTATCTGTCTAATCCTCTCCCTCTGACTCAATCTCTCTGTCTAATCTTCTCCCTCTGTCTCAATCTCTCTATCTGTCTAATCATCTCCCTCAGTCTCAATCTCTCTATATGTCTAATTCTCTCCCTCTGTTTCAATCTCTATTTGTCCAATTCTCACCCTCTGTCTCAATCGCCCTATTTGTCTAATTCTCTTCCTCTGTCTCAATCTCTATTTGTCTAATGCTCTCCCTCTGTCTCATTCTCTGTATCAGTCTAGTTCTCTGCCTCTATCTCATTCTCTATTTGTCTAATTCTCTCCCTCTGTCTCAATCTCTGTATTTGTCTAATTCTCTCCCTAAGTCTCATTCTCTCTTAGTCTAATTCTCTCCCTCTGTCTCATTCTCTCTATCTGTCTAATTCTCTCCCTCTGTCTCATTCTCTTTTTGTCAACTTCTCTCCCTCTGTCTCATTCTCGCAATTTGTCTAATTCTCTCCCTCTGTCTCATTCTCTCTATCAGTCTAATTCTCTCCCTCTGTCTCATTCTCTCTTTGTCTAATTCTCTCCCTCTGTCTCATTCTCTCTTTGTCTAATTCTTCCCCTCGGTCTCAATCTCTCTATCAGTCTAATTCTCTCCCTATGTCTCATTCTCTCTATCTGTCTAATTCTCTCCCTCTGTCTCACTCTCTCTATTTGTCCAATTCTCTCCCTCTGTCTCATTCTCACTTTGTCTAATTCTCTCCCTCTGTCTCATTCTCTATTTATCTAATTCTTTCCCTCTGTCTCATTCTCTCTATCTGACAAATTCTCTCCCTCTGTCTCATTCTTTATTTGTCAAATCCTCTCCCTCTGTCTCATTCTGTCTATCTGTGTAATTCTCTACCTGTCTCATTCTCTATTTGCCTAATTCTCTCTGTGTGTCTCAAACTGTCTAATCCTCTCACTCTGTCTCATTTTTTATTTGTCTAATTCTCTCCCTCTGTCTCATTCTTTACTTGTCTAATTCTCTCCCTCTGTCTCATTCTCTCTATCTGTCTAATTCTATCCCTCTGTATCATTCTCTATCTGTCAAATTCTCTCCCTCTGTCTCATCTGTCTAATTCTCTCCCTCTGTCTCATTTTTTATTTGTCTAATTCTCTCCCTCTGTCTCATTCTTTATTTGTCAATTTCTCTCCCTCTGTCTCATTCTCTCTATCTGTCTAATTCTCTCCCTCTGTCTCATTCTCTATTTGTCTAGTACTCTCCCTCTATCTCATTCTCTCTATCTGTCTAATTCTCTCCCTCAGTCTCATTCTCTATCTGTCTAATTCTAGCCCTCTGTCTCAATTTCTCTATCTGACTAATTCTCTCCCTCTGTCTCATTCTCTATCCATCTAACTCTCTGCCTCTGTCTCATTCGTTATTTGTCTAATCTTCTCCTTCTGTCTCAATCTCTCTATCTGTCTAATTCCCTACCTCTGTCTCAATCTCTCTAATCTGCTCCCTCTGTCTCAATCTTTCATTTCTGTCTAATTCTCTCCCTCAGTCTTAATCTATCTATCTGTCTAAATAGCTCCCTTTGTCTCAATCTCTTTAACTGCCTAATCCTCGCCCTCTATCTCAATCTGTCTGCCTTTCTAATTCTCTCCCTGTCTCATTCCCTATTTAGCTAATTCACCCCCTCTGTCTCAATCTCTCTATCTGTCTAAAACACTCCCTCTGTCTCATTCTCTTTAATCCACTCCCTCATTCTCAATCTCTCTAATTCTCTCCCACTGACTCAATCTCTCTATCTGTCTAATTTTCTCCCTCTGTCTTATTCTCTCTAATTCTCTCCCTCTGTCTCAATCTCTCTATCTGTCTAATTTTCTTCCTGTGTCTTATTCTCTCTAATTCTCTCCCTCTGTCTCAATCTCTCTATCTATCTAATTCTATCCCTCTATGTCAGTCCCTATTTGTCTAATTCTCTCCCTCTCTCATTGTCTCTATTCTTCTCCCCCTGTCTCAATCTCTTTATTTGTCTAATTCTCTCCCTCTGTCTCAATCTCTCTATCTGTCTAATTTTCTTCCTGTGTCTTATTCTCTCTAATTCTCTCCCTCTGTCTCAATCTCTCTATCTATCTAATTCTATCCCTCTATGTCAGTCCCTATTTGTCTAATTCTCTCCCTCTCTCATTGTCTCTTTTCCTCTCCCCCTGTCTCAATCTCTTTATTTGTCTAATTCTCTCCATCTGTCTCACTCTCTCTATCTGCCTAATTCTCTCCCTCTGTCGCATTCTTTATTTGTCTAATTCTCTCCCTCTGTCTCATTCTCTCTGTCTAATTCTCTCCCTCTGTCTCATTCTCTCTATCTGTCTAATTTTCTCCCTGTTTCATTGTGTCTAATTTTCTGTCTCATTATCTCTCTCTTTCTGTTTCATTCTCTCTCTCTCTGTCTCATTCTCTGTCTCGTTCTCTGTCTAATTATCTCTCTCGCCCACATTTTCTCTCTCTCTCCTATTCTCTCTTTCTCTCTCATTCCTTTTCTCTCTCATTCTCTCTATTTGTCTAATTCTCTCCCTCTGTCTCAACCTCTCTATTCCGCTCCCTCTGTCTCATTCTCTCTATCTGTGTAATTGTCTCCCTCTGTCTCATTCTCTATTCATCTAATTCTCTCCCTCTGTCTCATTCTCTCTATCTGTCTAATTCTCTCCCTCTGTGTCATTCTTTATTTGTCTAATCCACTCCCTCTGTCTCAATCTCTCTATCTGTCTAATCCTCTCCCTCTGACTCAATCTCTCTGTCTAATCTTCTCCCTCTGTCTCAATCTCTCTATCTGTCTAATCATCTCCCTCAGTCTCAATCTCTCTATATGTCTAATTCTCTCCCTCTGTTTCAATCTCTATTTGTCCAATTCTCACCTCTCTCTCAATCGCCCTATTTGTCTAATTCTCTTCCTCTGTCTCAATCTCTATTTGTCTAATGCTCTCCCTCTGTCTCATTCTCTGTATCAGTCTAGTTCTCTGCCTCTATCTCATTCTCTATTTGTCTAATTCTCTCCCTCTGTCTCAATCTCTGTATTTGTCTAATTCTCTCCCTAAGTCTCATTCTCTCTTAGTCTAATTCTCTCCCTCTGTCTCATTCTCTCTATCTGTCTAATTCTCTCCCTCTGTCTCATTCTCTTTTTGTCAACTTCTCTCCCTCTGTCTCATTCTCGCAATTTGTCTAATTCTCTCCCTCTGTCTCATTCTCTCTATCAGTCTAATTCTCTCCCTCTGTCTCATTCTCTCTTTGTCTAATTCTCTCCCTCTGTCTCATTCTCTCTTTGTCTAATTCTCTCCCTCGGTCTCAATCTCTCTATCAGTCTAATTCTCTCCCTATGTCTCATTCTCTATATCTGTCTAATTCTCTCCCTCTGTCTCACTCTCTCTATTTGTCCAATTCTCTCCCTCTGTCTCATTCTCATTTTGTCTAATTCTCTCCCTCTGTCTCATTCTCTATTTATCTAATTCTTTCCCTCTGTCTCATTATCTCTATCTGACAAATTCTCTCCCTCTGTCTCATTCTCTCTAATGCTCTCCCTGAGTCTCAATCTCTATAATTCTCTCCCTCTGACTCAATCTCACTATCTGTCTAATTCTCTCCCTCTGTCTCAATCTCTCTCTCTGTCTAGTTCTCTACCTTTGTCTCAATCTCTATTTGTCTAATTCTCTCCTTCTGTCTCAATCGCTCTATCTGTCTAATTCTCTCTCTCTGTCTCATTCTCTCTAATCCTCTCCCTGAGTCTCAATCTCTATAATTCTCTCCCTCTGTCTCAATCTCACTATCTGTCTAATTCTCTCCCTCTGTCTCATTCTCTCTAATTCTCTCCCTCTGTCTCATTTTTTATTTGTCTAATTCTCTCCCTCTGTCTCATTCTTTATTTGTCTAATTCTCTCCCTCTGTCTCAATCTCTCTATCTGTCTAATTCTCTCCCTCTGTCTCATTCTCTCTAATTCTCTCCCTCTGTCTCATTTTTTATTTGTCTAATTCTCTCCCTCTGTCTCATTCTTTATTTGTCTAATTCTCTCCCTCTGTCTCAATCTCTCTATCTGTCTAATTCTCTCCCTCTGTCTCATTCTCTCTAATTCTCTCCCTCTGTCTCATTTTTTATTTGTCTAATTCTCTCCCTCTGTCTCATTCTTTATTTGTCTCATTCTCTCCCTGTCTCAATCTCTCTATCTGTCTAATTCTTTGCCTCTATCTCATTCTCCATTTTTGTAATTCTCTCCCTCTGTTTCATTCTCTCTATTCCTCTCCCTCTGTCTCAATCTCTTTATTTGCCTAATTCTTTCCATTTGCCTCAATTTCTATGTCTAATTCTCTCCCTCTTTCTCATTCTTTAATAATCTAATTCTCTCCCTCTGTCTCATTCTCTCTGTCTAATTCTCTCCCTCTGTCTCATTCTCTCTAACTGTCTAATTTTCTCCCTGTTTCATTGTGTCTAATTTTCTGTCTCATTCTCTCTCTCTTTCTGTTTCATTCTCTCTCTCTCTGTCTCATTCTCTATCTTGTTCACTGTCTAATTATCTCACTCTCTCTCATTTTCTCTGTCTCTCCTATTCTCTCTTGCTGTCTATTCCCTTTGTCTCGCATTCTCTCGATTCGTCTAATTCTCTCCCTCTGTCTCAAACTCTCTATTTGTCTAATTTTCTCCCATTGTCTCATTCTCTCTAATTCTCTCCCTCTGTCTCAATCTCGCTATCTGTCTAAATCTCTCCCTCTGTCTCAATCTCTCTGTCTAATTCTCTCCCCAGGTCTTATTCTGTCTAATTCTCTCCATCTGTCTCATTCTCTGTCTTATTCTCTCCCTCTGTCTCAAAATCTCCATCTGACTAATTCTCTCCCTCTGTCCCATTCTCTATTTGTCTAATCCGCTCCCTCTGTCTCATTCTCTCTATTTGTCTAATTCTCTCCCTCTATCTCATTCTTTATTTGTCTAATCCTGTCCCTCTGTTTCATTCTCTCTATCTGTTTAATTCTCTCCCTCTGTCTCATTCTCTCTAATTCTCTCCCTCTGACTAACTCTCTCTAACTCTCTCCCTCTGTCTCATTCTCTATCTGACAAATTCTCTCCCTCTGTCTCAATCTCCCTATCTGTCTAATCGTCTCCCTCTGTTTCATTCTCTCTAATTCTCTCCCTCTGTCTCATTCTGTCTAATTCGCTCCCTCTGTCTCATTCTCTCTAATTCTCTTCCTCTGTCTCAATCTCTCTATTTGTCTAATTCTCTCCCTCTATCTCGTTCTTTGTTTGTCTAATTCTCTCCCTCTGTCTCATTCTTTACTTGTCTAATTCTCTCTCTCTGTCTCATTCTCTCTATCTGTCTAATTCTATCCCTCTGTATCGTTCTCTATCTGTCATATTCTCTCCCTCTGTATTATCTGTCTAATCCTCTCCCTCTGTCTCATTTTCTCTATCTGTCCAATTCTCTCCCTCTGTCTCATTCTCTCTGATTCTCTCCCACTGTCTCAATCTATCTGTCTAATTCTCTCCCTCTGTCTCAATCTCCCTATCTGTCTAATCGTCTCCCTCTGTTTCATTCTCTTCAATTCTCTCCCTCTGTCTCAATCTCTCTATTTGTCTTATTCTCTCCCTCTGTCTTATTCTTTATTTGTCTAATCCCCTCCCTCTGTCTCATTCACTATTTGTCTAATTCTCTCCCTCTGTCTCAATCTCTCTATTTGTCTTATTCTCTCCCTCTGTCTTATTCTTTATTTGTCTAATCCTCTCCCTCTGTCTCATTCTCTATTTGTCTAATTCTCTCCCTCTGTCATATTCTCTATCTCTGTCCAATCCTCTCCCTCTGTCTCAATCTCTCTGTCTAATACTCTCTCTCTGTCTCATTTTTTATTTGTCTAATCTTCTACCTCTGGCTCATTCTCTATTTGTCTAATCCTCTGCCTCTGTCTCATTCTCTATTTGTCTAATTCTCTCCCTCTGTCTCATTCTCTCTAATCATCTCCCTCTGTCTCATATTCTCTATTTGTCTAATCCTCTCCCTCTGTCTCATTCTCTCTGATTCTCTCCCACTGTCTCAATCTATCTGTCTAATTCTCTCCCACTGTCTCAGTCTCACTAATTCTCTTCCTCTGTCTCATTCTCTCTATCTGTCAAATCCTCTCCCTCTGTCTCATTCTATATTTGTCAAAGTCTCTCCCTCTGTCTACTTCTTTATTTGTCTAATTCTCTCCCTCTAGCTCATCCTTTATTTGTTTAATTCTCTCCCTCTTTCTCAATCTCTCTGTCTAATTCTCTCCCTCTGTCTCAATCTCTATTTGTCTTTATCTTTCCCTCTCTCTCATTCTCTCTTATCCTCTCCCTCTGTCTCAATATCTTTATTTGTCTAATTCTCTCCCTCTGTCCCAATCTCTCTGTCGATCTCATTATCTCCCTCTGTCTCAATCTCTCTTTCTGTCTAATTCTCTCCCTATGTCTCAATCTCTGTATCTGTCTAATTCTCTCCCGCTGTCTCAATCTCTCTATTCCTCTCCCTCTGTTTCATTCTCGGTATGTCTAATCCGCTCCCTCTGTCTCATTCTCTCCAATTCTCTTCCTCTGTCTCAATCTCTCTATTTGTCTCATTCTCTCCCTCTGTCTCATTCTTTATTTTTCTAATCCTCTCCCTCTGTCTCATTCTCTCTGTCTAATTCTCTCCCTCTCTCTCAATCTCTCTATCTGTATAATTCTCTCCCTCTGTCTCAATCTCTCTATCTGTCTAATTCTCTCCCTCTGTCTCATTCTCTCTAATTCTCTCCCTCTGTCTCATTCTATCTGTCTAATTTTCTACCTCTGTCTCATTCTCTATTTGTCTAATTCTCTCTGTGTGTCTCAAACTGTCTAATCCTCTCACTCTGTCTCATTCTTGATTTGTCTAATTCAATCCCTCTGTATCATTCTCTATCTGTCAAATTCTCTCCCTCTGTCTCATTCTGTCTAATTCTCTCCCTCTGTCTCATTCTAATTTTCTCCCGCTGTCTCATTCTATCTAATTCTCTCCCTCTGTCTCATCTCCCTATCTGTCTAATCCTCTCCCTCTGTCTCATTCTAATTCTCTCCCGCTGTCTCATTCTATCTAATTGTCTCCCGCTGTCTCAATCTCTGTATTTGTCTACTTTTCTCCCACTTTCTCATTCTCTAATGGTCGGATTCTCTCCCTCTGTCTCATTGAGTGTAATTCTCTCCCTCTGTCTCATACTCTCAATTTGTCTATTTTTCTCCCACTCTCTCATTCTCTATAATCCTCTCCCTCTTTCTCAATCTCTTTGTCTAATTCTCTCCCTCTGTCTCAATCTCTCTATCTGTCTAATTCTCTCAATCTGTCTCATTCTCTATCTGTCTAATTCTCTCCCTCTGTCTCATTCTCTATTTGTCTAATCCACTCCCTCTGTCTCATTTTCTCTAATCCACTCTGTCTGTCTCAGTCTGTCCATTTGTCTAATCCTCTCCCTCTCTCTCATTCTCTCTAATTCTCTCCCACTGTCTCAATTTCTCTATCTGCCTAATTCGCTCCCACTGTCGCCTTCTCTCTAATTCTCTTCCTCTGTCTCAATCTCTCTATCTGTCTAATTCTCCCCCTCTGTCTCATTCTCTATTTATCAAATTCTCTCCCTCTGTCTCATTCTTTATTTGTCTAATTCTCTCCCTCTGTCTCATTCTGTCTAATTCCCTCCCTCTGTCTCAATCTCTCTATCTATCTAAATTTCTCCCTCTGTCTCAATCTCTCTAACTGTCTAATACTCACCCTCTGTCTCAATCTCTCTATTTGTCTAATTCCCTCCCTCTGTCTCATTCTCTCTATCTGCCTAAATTTCTCCCTCTGTCTCAATCTCTCTGTCTAATTCTCACCCTCTGACTCAATCTCTCTATCTGTCTAATTCTCTCCCTCTTTCTCATTCTCTCTAATTCTCTCCCTCTGTCTCAATCTCTATATTTGTCTAATTCCCACCGTCTGTCTCAATCTCTCTATTTACCTAATTCTCCCCCTCTGTCTCATTCTCTATTTATCAAATTCTCTCCCTCTGTCTCATTCTTTATTTGTCTAATTCTCTCCCTCTGTCTCATTCTTTATTTGTCTAATTCTCTCCCTCTGTCTCAATCTCTCTATCTGTCTAATTCTCTGCCTCTGTCTCATTCTCTATTTTTCTAATTCTCTCCCTTTCTCTCATTCAATCTATTCCTCTCCCTCTGTCTCAATCTCTTTATTTGTCTAATTCTTTCCATCTTTCTCAATCTCTCTGTCTAATTCTCTCCCTCTGTCTCATTCTTTATTTGTCTAATTCTCTCCCTCTGTCTCATTCTCTCTGTCTAATTCTCTACCTCTGTCTCAATCTCTCTATCTGTCTAATTCTCTCCCTTTGTCTCAATCTCTCTGTCTAATCCGCTCCCTCTGTCTTTCTCTCTAATTCTCTCCCTCTGTCTGAATCTCTCTATCTGTCTAAATCTCTCCCTCTGTCTCAATATCTCTGTCTAATTCTCTCCCTATGTCACAATCTGACTACTTCGCTCCATCTGTATCATTCTCTCTATATGTCTAAACTCTCCCTCTGTCTCATTCTCTCTAAAGCTCTCCTTTTGTTTCATTCTCTATTTGTGTAATCCGCTCCCATTGTCTCATTCTCTCTAATTCTCTTCCTCTGTCTCAATCTCTCTATCTGTCTAATTCTCTCCCTCTGTCTTATTCTTTATTTGTCTAATCCTCTCCCTCTGTTTCATTCTCTATCTGTCTAATTCTCTCCCTCTGTCTCAATCTCTTTATCTGTCTAATTCTCTACCTCTGTCTCAATCTCTCTCTCTGTCTAATTCTCTCCCTCTGTCTCACTCTCTCTAATTCTCTCCCTCTGTCTCATTCTTTATATGTCTAATTCTCTCCCTCGAGCTCATTCTTTATTTGTCTAATTCTCTCCCTCTGTCTCATTCTCTATTTGTCTAATTCTCTCCCTCTCTCTCATTCTCTCTAATCCTCTCATTCTCTCTCAATATCTTTACTTGTCTAATTCTCTCCCTCTTTCTCATTCTCTCTATCTGTGTAATTTGCTCCCTCTGTCTCATTCTTTATTTGTCTAATTCTCTCCCTCTGTCTCATTCACTCTGTCTAATTCTCTCCCTCTGTCTCATTCTCTCTGTCTAATTCACTCCCTCAGTCTCATTCTCTCTCTCTGTTTAATTTTCTCCTTGTTTCATTGTGTCTAATTTTCTGTCTCATTATCTCTCTCTTTCTGTTTCATTCTCTCTCTCTCTTTTTCATTCTCTGTCTCGTTCTCTGTCTAATTATCTCTCTCTCTCTCATTTTCTCTCTCTCTCCTATTCTCTCTGTCTCATTCCCTTTCTCTCATTCTCTCTATTTGTCTAAGTCTCTCCCTCTGTTTCATTCTCTCAAATTCTCTCCCTCTGTTTCATTCTCTATCAGTCTAATTCCCTCCCTCTGTCTCAATCTCTCTATCTGTCGAATCCTCTCACTCTGTCCCATTCTCTCTAATCCTATCCCTCTGTCTCAATCTCTTTATTTGTCTAATTCTCTCCGTGTCTCATTCTCTCTAATTATCTCCCTCTGTCTCAATCTCTCTCTATGCCTAATCCTCGCCCTCTATCTCAATCTGTATATCTGTCTAATTCTCTGCCTCCATCTCAATCTCTATTTGTCAAATCCTCTCCCTCTGTCTCATTCTCTCTAATTCTCTCCCTCTGTCTCAATCTCTCCATCTGTCTAATTCTCTCCCTCTGTCTCATTCTTTATTTGTCTAATTCTCTCCCTCTGTCTCAGTGTCTCTATTTGTCCAATTCTCTTCCTCTGTCTCAATCTCACTTTGTCTAATTCTCTCCCTCTGTCTCATTCTCTCTATTTGTCTAATTCTCTCCTTCTGTCTCATTCTTTCTAATTCTCTCCCTCTGTCTCACTCTCTCTATTTGTCTAATTCTCTCCCTCTGTGTCATTCTTTATTTGTCTAATTCACTCCCTCAGTCTCATTCTCTCTATCTGTTTAATTTTCTCCCTGTTTCATTACGTCTAATTTTCTGTCTCATTATCTCTCTCTTTTTCTGTTTCTTTCACTCTCTCTATGTCTCATTCTCTATTTGTCTTATTCTCTCCCTCTCTCTCATTGTCTCTAATCCTCTCATTCTCTCTCAATACCTTTATTTGTCTAATTCTCTCCCTCTTTCTCATTCTCTCTATCTGTCTAATTCTCTCCCTCTGCCTCATTCCCAATCTGTCTAATCCTCTCCGTCTGGCTCATTCTCTGTTTGTTTAATCCTCTCCGTCTGTCTCATTCTCTATTTCTCTAATATCTCCCTCTGTCTCATTCTCTCTAATCCTCTCCCTGTGTCTCATTCTCTCTATCTGTTTAATTCTCTCCCGCTGTCTCAGCCTCTCTATTTTTCTGCCTCTGTCTCATTCTCTATTTGTCTAATTCACTCCCTCAGTCTCATTCTCTCTAACTGTCTAATTTTCTCCCTGTTTCATTGTGTCTAATTTTCTGTCTCATTATCTCTCTCTCTTTCTGTTTCATTCTCTCTCTCTCTGTCTCATTCTCTTTCTCGTTCTCTGTCTCATTATCAACCACTCTCTCATTTTCTCTCTCCCTCCTATTCTCTCCTTCTGTCTCATTCTCTCTAATTCTCTCCCTCTGTCTCATTCTCTCTAATTCTCTCCCTCTGTCTCATTCTCTCTAATTTTCTCCCTCTGTCTCATTCTCTCTATCTGTCTAATTCTCTCCCTCTGTCTCATTCTTTATCTGTCTAATTCTCTCCCACTGTCTCAATCTCTCTATCTGTCTAATTCTCTCCTCTGTCTCATTCTCTATCTGTCTAATTCTCTCCCTCTGTCTCATTCTGTCTAATCCTCTCCCTCTGTCCCATTCTTCATTTGTCTAATTCTCACCCTCTATTTCATTCTTTATTTGTCTAATTCTCTCCCTCTGTCTCAATCTCTCTATCTGTCTAATTCTCTCCCTCTGTCTGCATCTCTCTATCTGTCTAATTCTCTCCCTATGTCTCATTCTGTCTAATTCTCTCCATCTGTCTCATTCTATCTTTCTTTCTAATTCTCTCTCTCTGTCTCATTCTCTATTTGTCTAATTCTCTCCCTCTGTCTCAATCTCTCTATCTGTCTAATTGTCTCCCTTTGTCTCATTCTCTCTAATCCTCTCCCTCTGTTTCATTCTCTCTAATTCTCGCCCACTGTCTAAATCTCTCTATTTGTCTAATCCTCTCCCTCTGTCTCATTCTCTCCCTCTGTCTAATTCTCTCCCTCTGTCTCATTCTTTATTTATCAAATTCTCTCCCTCTGTCTCATTCTCTATTTGTCTAATTCTCTCCCTCTGACTCAATCTCTCTAATTCTCTCCCTCTGTCTCATTCTCTCTCTCTGTCTAATCCTCGCCCTCTGTCTCATTGTCTATTTGTCTAATTCTCTCCCTCTGTCTCTATCTCTCTAATCCTCCTTCCCTGACTCAATCTTTATTTCCCTAATTCTCTCCCTCTGTCTCATTCTCTATTTGTCTAATTCTCTCCCTCTGTCTCAATCTCTATTTGTCTAATTCTCTCCCTCTGTCTCATACTCTATCTGTCTAATTCTCTCCCTCTGTCTCATATTCTCTATTTGTCAAATCCTCTCCCTGTGTCTCATTCTCTCTTTTTCTCTCCCACTGTCTCAATCTATCTGTCTAATTATCTCCCACTGTCTAATTCCCTCTAATTTTCTCCCTCTGTCTCATTCTCTCTATCTGTCTAATCCTCTCCCTCTGTCTCATTCTATATTTGTCAAATTCTAGCCCTCTGTCTCCTTCTTTATTTGTCTAATGCTCTCCCCCAGCGCATCCTTTGTTTGTCTAATTCTCTCCCGCTTTCTCAATCTCTCTATCTGTCTAATTCTATAACTCTGACTCATTCTCTATTTGTCTATATCTCTCCCTCTCTCTCATTTTCTCTAATCCTCTCCCTCTTTCTTAATCTCTTTATTTGTCTAATTCTCTCCATCTGTCTCAATCTCTCTATGTCTAATTCGCTCCCTCTGTCTCATTCTTTATTTATCAAATTCTCTCCCACTGTCTCATTCTCTATTTGTCTAAATCTCTCCCTCTGTCTCATTCTCTATTTGTCTAATTCTCTCCCTCTGTCACATTCTCTCTAATTCTCTCCCTCTGTCTCAATTTCTCTATCTGTCCAATTCTCTCCCTCTTTCTCATTCTCTCTAATCCTCTCCCTCTGTCTCATTTTCTCTGTCTGTCCAATTCTCTCCCTCTGTTTCATTCTCTCTAATTCTCTCCCTCTGTCTCAATCTCTCTATTTGTCTTATTCTCTCCCTCTATCTTATTCTTTATTTGTTTAATCCTCTCCCTCTGTCTCATTCTCTCTATCTGTCTTATTCTCTCCCTCTGTCTGCATCTCTCTATCTGTCTAATTCTCTCCCTATGTCTCATTCTGTCTAATTCTCTCCATCTGTCTCATTCTATCTTTCTTTCTAATTCTCTCCCTCTGTCTCATTCTCTATTTGTCTAATTCTCTCCCTCTGTCTCAATCTCTCTATCTGTCTAATTCTCTCCCTTTGTCTCATTCTCTCTAATCCTCTCCCTCTGTTTCATTCTCTCTAATTCTCGCCCACTGTCTAAATCTCTCTATTTGTCTAATCCTCTCCCTCTGTCTCATTCTCTCCCTCTGTCTAATTCTCTCCCTCTGTCTCATTCTTTATTTATCAAATTCTCTCCCTCTGTCTCATTCTCTATTTGTCTAATTCTCTCCCTCTGACTCAATCTCTCTAATTCTCTCCCTCTGTCTCATTCTCTCTCTCTGTCTAATCCTCGCCCTCTGTCTCATTGTCTATTTGTCTAATTCTCTCCCTCTGTCTCTATCTCTCTAATCCTCCCTCCCTGACTCAATCTTTATTTCCCTAATTCTCTCCCTCTGTCTCATTCTCTATTTGTCTAATTCTCTCCCTCTGTCTCAATCTCTATTTGTCTAATTCTCTCCCTCTGTCTCATACTCTATCTGTCTAATTCTCTCCCTCTGTCTCATATTCTCTATTTGTCAAATCCTCTCCCTGTGTCTCATTCTCTCTTTTTCTCTCCCACTGTCTCAATCTATCTGTCTAATTATCTCCCACTGTCTAATTCCCTCTAATTTTCTCCCTCTGTCTCATTCTCTCTATCTGTCTAATCCTCTCCCTCTGTCTCATTCTATATTTGTCAAATTCTAGCCCTCTGTCTCCTTCTTTATTTGTCTAATGCTCTCCCCCAGCGCATCCTTTGTTTGTCTAATTCTCTCCCGCTTTCTCAATCTCTCTATCTGTCTAATTCTATAACTCTGACTCATTCTCTATTTGTCTATATCTCTCCCTCTCTCTCATTCTCTCTAATCCTCTCCCTCTTTCTTAATCTCTTTATTTGTCTAATTCTCTCCATCTGTCTCAATCTCTCTATGTCTAATTCGCTCCCTCTGTCTCATTCTTTATTTATCAAATTCTCTCCCACTGTCTCATTCTCTATTTGTCTAAATCTCTCCCTCTGTCTCATTCTCTATTTGTCTAATTCTCTCCCTCTGTCTCATTCTCTCTATTTAATTTTCTCCCTGTTTCATTATGTCTAATTTTCTGTCTCATTATCTCTCTCTCTTTCTGTTTCTTTCTCTCTCTCTCTCTCTGTCTCATTCTCTGTCTCATTATCACTCTATCAATCATTTTCTCTCTCCTATTCTCTCTTCCTGTCTCATTCACTTTCTCTCTCATTCTCTCTATTTGTCTCATTCTCTCCCTCTGTCTCAAACTTTCTATTTGTCTAATTCTCTCACTCTGTCTCATTTTCTCTATCTCTCTAATTCTCTCCCTCTGTCTCAATCTCTCTATCGGTCTTATTCTCTCCCTCTGTCTCATTCTCTATTTGTCTAATTCTCTCCCACTGTCTCATTCTGTATTTGTCTAATTCTCTCCCTCTGTCTCATTCTCTATTTGTCTAATTCTCTCCCTCTGTCTCATTCTCTATTTGTCTAATTCTCTCCCTCTGTCTCATTCTCTATTTGTCTAATTCTCTCCCACTGTCTCATTCTCTATTTGTCTAATTCTCTCCCTCTGTCTCAATCTCTCTATCGGTCTTATTCTCTCCCTCTGTCTCATTCTCTATTTATCTAATTCTCTCCCTCTGTCTCATTCTCACTAATCCTCTCCCTCTGTTTCATTCTCTCTATCTGTCTTATTCTCTCCCTCTGTCTCATTCTGTCTAATCCTCTCCCTCTGTCTCATTCTCTATATTTGTCAAATTCTCTCCCTCTTTCACATTCTCTATCTCTGTCTCATTCTGTATTTGTCTAATCCTCACCCTCTGTCTCATTCTCTATTTGTCTAATTCTCTCCCTCTGTCTCATTCTCTCTGATTCTCTCCCACTGTCTCAATCTATCTGTCTCATTCTCTCCCACTGTCTAATTCCCTCTAATCCTCTCCCTCTGTCTCATTCTCTATTTGTCAAATTCTCTCCCTCTATCTCATTCTATATTTGTCAAATTCTAGCCCACTGTCGCACTCTTTATTTGTCTAATTCTCTCCCTCTTTCTCAAGCTCTCTATCTGTCTAGTTCTCTCCCTCTGTCTCTTTCTCTCTATCTGTCTAATTCTCTCCCTCTGTCTCATTCTCTCTATTTCTCTGCCTCTGTCTCATTCATTATTTGTCTAATTCTCTATCTCTGTCTCATTCTCTCCATCTGTATAATTCTCTCCCTCTGTCTCATTCTCTATTTGTCTAATTCTCTCCATCTGTCTGAATCTCTCCATCTGTCTAATTCTCTCATTCTGTCTCATTCTCTCTAATTCTCTCCCTCTGTCTTGTTCTCTATTTGTCTAATACTCTCCCTCTGTCTCAATCTCTCTGTCTGTCTAATTCTCTCCCTCTGTCTCATTCTCTCTAATCCTCTCCCTCTGTTTCATTCTCTCTAATTCTCACCCAATGTCTAAATCTCTCTATTTGTCTAATCCTCTCCCTCTGTCTAATTCTCTCCCTCTGTCTAATTCTCTCCCTCTGTCTCATTCTCTCTATCTGTCTAATCCTCTCCCTCTGTCTCATTCTCTCTATCTGTCTAATTCTCTCCCTCTGTCTCATTATTTATTTATCAAATTCTCTCCCTCAGTCTCATTCTCTCTATCTGTTTAATTTTCTCCCTGTTTCATTATGTCTAATTTTCGGTCTCATTATCTCTCTCTCTCTCTGTCTCATTCTCTGTCTCATTCTCTGTCTCATTATCACTCTCTCTCTCATTTTCTCTCTCTCTCCTACTCTCTCTTTCTGTCTCACTCACTTTCTCTCTCATTCTCTCTATTTGACTAATTCTCTCCCTCTGTCTCATTCTATATTTGCCAAATTCTCTCCCTCTGTCTCATTCTATATTTGTCAAATTCTAGCCCTCTGTCTCATTCTTTATTTGTCCAATGCACTCCCACTAGCACATCCTTTATTTGTCTAATTCTCACCCTCTTTCTCAAGCTTTCAATCTGTCTAGTTCTCTCCCTCTGTCTCATTCTCTCTATCTGCCTAATTCTCTCCCTCTGTCTCATTCTCTCTATTTCTCTGCCTCTGTCTCATTCATTATTTGTCTAATTCTCTATCTCTGTCTCATTCTCTTTATCTGTATAATCCTCTCCCTCTGTCTCACTCTCTATCTGTATAATTCTCTCCCTCTGTCTCATTCTCTATTTGTCTAATTCTCTCCATCTGTCTCAATCTCTCCATCTGTCTAATTCTCTCCCTCTGTCTCATTGTCTCTATCTGTCTAATTCTCTCCCTCTGTCTCATTCTTTATTTGTCTAATTCTCTCCCTCTGTCTCATTCTCTCTATCTGTTTAATTTTCTCCCTGTTTCATTATGTCTAATTTTCGGTCTCATTATCTCTCTCTCTTTCTGTTTCATTCTCTCTCTCTCTGTCTCATTCTCTGTCTCGTTCTCTGTTTCATTATCACTCTCTGTCTCATTTTCTCTCTCTCTCCTACTCTCTCTTTCTGTCTCATTCACTTTCTCTCTCATTCTCTCTTTTTGACTAATTCTCTCCCTCTGTCTCAAACTCTCTATCTGTCTAATTCTCTCCCTCTGTCTCAATCTCTCTATCTGTCTAATTCTCTCCCTCCGTCTCAATCTCTCTATCTGCCTAATTCTCTCCCTCTGTCTCATTCTCTATCTGTCTAATTCTCTCCCTCTGTCTTATTCTCTATTTGTCTAATACTCTCCCTCTGTCTCATTCTCTATCAGTCTAATCGTCTCCCTCTGGCTCATTCTCTATTTGTCTAATCCTCTCCCTCTGTCTCATTCTCTATTTGTCTAATCCTCTCCCTCTGTCTCATTCTCTATCAGTCTAATCGTCTCCCTCTGGCTCATTCTCTATTTGTCTAATCCTCTCCCGCTGACTCATTCTCTCTAATTCTCTCCCTCTGTCTCATTCTCTCTCTCTGTCTAATCCTCGCCCTCTGTCTCATTATATATTTGTCTAATTCTCTCCCTCTGTCTCATTGTCTATTTGTCTAATTCTCTCCCTCTGTCTCTATCTCTCTGATCCTCCCTCTCTGACTCAATCTTTATTTCCCTAATTCTCTCCCTCTGCATCATTCTTTCTATCTGTCTAAATCTCTCCCTCTGCATCATTCTCTCTATCTGTCTAAATCTCTCCCTCTGTCTCATTCTTTCTATTTCTCTGCCTCTGTCTCATTCTCTATTTGTTTAATTCTCTATCTCTGTCTCATTCTCTCTATCTGTCTACTTCTCTCCCTCTGTCTCAATCTCTCTATCTGTCTAATTCTCTCCCTCTGTCTCATTCTCTATTTGTCTAATTCTCTCCCTCTGTCTCATTCTCTCTATCTGTCTAATTCTCTCCCTGTTTCCTCACATCTAATTTTCTGTCTCATTATCTCTCTCTCTTTCTGTTTCATTCTCTCTCTCTCTGTCTCATTCTCTGTCTCGTTCTCTGTCTCATTATCACTCTCTATCTCATTATCTCTCTCTCTCCGATTCTCTCTTTCTGTCTCATTCACTTTCTCTCTCATTCTCTCTATTTGTCTAATTCTCTCCCTCTGTCTCATTCTCTCTATTTGTCTAATTCTCTCCCTCTGTCTCAAATTCTCTATTTGTCTAATTCTCTCCCTCTGTCTCACTCTCCATCTGTCTAATTCTCTCCCTCTGTCTCATTCTCTATCTGTCTAATTCTCTCCCTCTGTGTCATTCACTATCTGTCTAATCATCTCACTCTGGCTCATTCTCTCTTTGTCTTATCCTCTCCCTCTGTCTCAATCTCTCTATCTGTCTAATTCTCTCCCTCTGTCTCATTCTCTCTGTCTTATTCACTCCCTCAGTCTCATTCTCTCTATCTGTCTAATTCTCTCCCTCTGTCTCATTCTCTATTTGTCTAAGTCTCACCCTCTGTCTCATTCTCTCTAATTCTCTCCCTCTGTCTCATTTTCTCCATCTGTTCAATTCTCTCCCTCTGTCTCATTCTCTCTAATTCTCTCCCTCTGTCTCATTCTCTCTAATTCTCTCCCTTCACTCATTTTCTCCATCTGTTCAATTCTCTCCCTCTTTCTCATTCTCTCTAATCCTCTCCCTCTGTTTCATTCTCTGTCTGTCTAATTCTCTCCCACTGTCTCAATCTCTCTATCTGTCTAATTCTCTCACTCTGTCCCATTCTCTCTGATCCTCACCCTCTGTCTCATTCTTTATTTGTCTCATTCCCTCCCTCGGTCTCACTCTCTCTATCTGTCTAATTCTCTCCCTCTGTCTCATTCTCTCTAATTCTCTCCCTCTGTCTCATTCTCTATTTGTCTAATTCGCTCCCTCTGTCTCACTCTCTCTATCTGTCTAATTCTCTCCCTGTTTCAATTTGACTAATTATCTGTCTCATTATCTCTCTCTCTTTCTGTTTCATTCTCTCTCTCTCTGTCTCATTCTCTGTCTCGTTCTCGGCCTAATTACCTCTCTCTCTCTCATTTTCCCTATCTCTCCTATTCTCTCCCTCTGTCTCATTCTCTATCTGTCTAATTCTCTCCCTCTGTCTCAATCTCTCTATCTGTCTAATTCTCTCCCTATGTCTCATTCTGTCTAATTCTCTCCATCTGTCTCATTCTCTCTTTCTGTCTAATTCTCTCCCTCTGTCTCATTCTCTATCTGTCTAATTCTCTCCGTCTGTCTCAATCTCTCTATCTGTTTAATTCTCTCCCTCTGTCTCATTCTCTCTAATCCTCTCCCTCTGTTTCATTCTCTATTTGTCTAATCCCCTCCCCCTGTATCATTCTCTCTAATTCTCTCCCACTTCCTAAATCTCTCTATTTGTCCAATTCTCTCCCTCTGTCTCATTCTTTATTTGTCTAATTCTCGCCCTCTGTCTCATTCTTTATTTGTCTAATTCTCTCTCTCTGTCTCATTCTCTCTATCTGTCTAATTCTCTCCCTCTGTTTCATTCTTTATTTATCAAATTCACTCCCTCAGTCTCATTCTCTATATCTGTTTAGTTTTCTCCCTGTTTCATTATGTCTAATTTTCTGCCTCATTATCTCTCTCTCTCTCTGTCTCATTCTCTGTCTCGTTCTCTGTTTCATTACCACTCTCTCTCTCTCATTTTCTCTCTCTCCTATTCTCTCTTTCTGTCTCATTCACTTTCTCTCTGATTCTCTCTATTTGTCTAATTCTCTCCCTCTGTCTCAAACTCTCTATTTGTCTCATTCTCTCCCTCTGTCTCAATCTCTCTATCTGCCTAATTCTCTCCCTCTGTCTCATTCTCTATCTGTCTAATCCTCTCTCTCTGGCTCATTCTCTATTTGTCTAATTCTCCCCTTCTGTCTCATTCTCTCTCTAATTCTCTCCCTCTGTCTCAGTCTCTCTATCTGTCTAATCCTCTCCCTCTGTCTCATTCTTTATTTGTCTAATTCTCTCCCTCTGACTCAATCTCTCTATCTGTCTAATTCTCTCCCTCTGTCTCATTCTCTATTTGTCTAATTCTCTCCCTCTGTCTCAATCTCCCTATCTGACTAATTCTCTCCCTCTGTCTCAATCTCTCTGTCTGTCTAATTCTCTCCCTCAGTCTCAATCTCTCTATTTGTCTAATTCTCTCCCTCTGTCTCATTCTCTATTTGTCTAATTCGCTCCCTGTGTCTCATTCTCTGTTTGTCTTATTCTCTCCCTCTTTCCCATTCTGTATCTCTCTAATCCTCTCCGTCTGTCTCATTCTCTATCTGTCTAATTCTCTCCCTCTGTCTCATTCTCTATGTGTCTAATCCTCTCCCTCTGTCTCAATCTATTTACCCAATTCTCTCCCTCTGTCTCATTCTCTATCTGTCTAATTCTCTCCCTCTCTCTCATTCTCTATCTATCTAATTCTCTCCCTCTGTCTCATTCTCTATCTAATTCTCTCCCACTGTCTCATTCTCTATCTGTCTAATTCTCTCCCTCTGTCTCATTCTCTATCTGTCTAATTCTCTCCCTCTGTCTCATTTTCTATTTGTCTAATTCTCTCCCTCTGTCTCATTCTCTACTTGTCTAATTCTCTCCCTCTGTCTCATTCTCTATCTGTCTAATTCTCTCCCTCTGTCTCAATCAGTCTATTTGTATAATCCTCTCCCTCTGTCTCATTCTCTGTTTGTCTAATCCTCTCCCTCTGCCTCAATCTCCCTATCGGTCTAATTCTCGCCCTCTGCCTCAATCTCCCGATCTGTCTAATTCTCTCCCTCTGTCTCATTCTCTCCATTTGTCTAATCCTCTCCCTCTGTCTCATTCTCTATTTGTCTAATTCGCTCCCTCTGTCTCATTCTCTGTTTGTCTTATTCTCTCCCTCTTTCTCATTCTGTATCTCTCTCATTCTCTCCCTCTGTCTCATTTTCTCTATCTGTCCAATTCTCTCCCTCTTTCTCATTCTCTCTAAACCTCTCCCTCTGTTTCATTCTCTCTAATTCTCTCCCTCTGTCTCAATCTCTCTATTGGTCTTATTCTCTCCCTCTATCTTATTCTTTAGTTGTCTAATTCTCTCCCTCTGTTTCATTCTCTCTAATTCTCTCCCTCTGTCTCAATCTCTCTATTGGTCTTATTCTCTCCCTCTATCTTATTCTTTATTTGTCTAATTCTCTCCCTCTGTCTCATTCTCTCTAATCCTCTCCCTCTGTTTCATTCTCTATATGTCTAATTCTCTCCCTCTGTCTCAATCTCTCTATCTGTCTAATTCTCTCACTCCGACCCATTCTCTCTGATCCTCACCCTCTGTCTCATTCTTCATTTGTCTAATTCTCACCCTCTCTTTCATTTTTTATTTGTCTCATTCTCTCCCTCTGTTTCACTCTCTCTATCTGTCTAATTCTCTCCCTCTGTCTCATTCTCTATTTGTCTAATTCGCTCCCTGTGTCTCATTCTCTGTTTGTCTTATTCTCTCCCTCTTTCCCATTCTGTATCTCTCTAATCCTCTCCGTCTGTCTCATTCTCTATCTGTCTAATTCTCTCCCTCTGTCTCATTCTCTATGTGTCTAATCCTCTCCCTCTGTCTCAATCTATTTACCCAATTCTCTCCCTCTGTCTCATTCTCTATCTGTCTAATTCTCTCCCTCTCTCTCATTCTCTATCTATCTAATTCTCTCCCTCTGTCTCATTCTCTATCTATCTAATCCTCTCCTTCTGTCTCATTCTCTATTTGTGTCTAATCCTCTCCCTCTGTTTCAATCTATTTACCCAATTCTCTCCCTCTGTCTCATTCTCTATCTGTCTAATTCTCTCCCTCTGTCTCATTCTCTATCTGTCTAATTCTCTCCCTCTGTCTCATTCTCTATCTGTCTAATTCTCTCCCTCTGTCTCATTCTCTATCTGTCTAATTCTCTCCCTCTGTCTCATTCTCTATCTGTCTAATTCTCTCCCTCTGTCTCATTCTCTATTTGTCTAATTCTCTCCCTCTGTCTCATTCTCTATCTGTCTAATTCTCTCCCTCTGTCTCATTCTCTATCTGTCTAATTCTCTCCCTCTGTCTCATTCTCTATTTGTCTAATTCTCTCCCTCTGTCTCATTCTCTACTTGTCTAATTCTCTCCCTCTGTCTCATTCTCTATCTGTCTAATTCTCTCCCTCTGTCTCAATCAGTCTATTTGTATAATCCTCTCCCTCTGTCTCATTCTCTGTTTGTCTAATCCTCTCCCTCTGCCTCAATCTCCCTATCGGTCTAATTCTCGCCCTCTGCCTCAATCTCCCGATCTGTCTAATTCTCTCCCTCTGTCTCATTCTCTCCATTTGTCTAATCCTCTCCCTCTGTCTCATTCTCTATTTGTCTAATTCGCTCCCTCTGTCTCATTCTCTGTTTGTCTTATTCTCTCCCTCTTTCTCATTCTCTATCTCTCTCATTCTCTCCCTCTGTCTCATTTTCTCTATCTGTCCAATTCTCTCCCTCTTTCTCATTCTCTCTAAACCTCTCCCTCTGTTTCATTCTCTCTAATTCTCTCCCTCTGTCTCAATCTCTCTATTGGTCTTATTCTCTCCCTCTATCTTATTCTTTATTTGTCTAATTCTCTCCCTCTGTCTCATTCTCTCTAATCCTCTCCCTCTGTTTCATTCTCTATATGTCTAATTCTCTCCCTCTGTCTCAATCTCTCTATCTGTCTAATTCTCTCACTCCGACCCATTCTCTCTGATCCTCACCCTCTGTCTCATTCTTCATTTGTCTAATTCTCACCCTCTCTTTCATTTTTTATTTGTCTCATTCTCTCCCTCTGTTTCACTCTCTCTATCTGTCTAATTCTCTCCCTCTGTCTCATTCGCTCTAATCCTCTCCCTCTGTGTCAATCTCTTTATTTGTCTAATTCTCTCCCTCTGTCTCCATCTCTCTATCTATCTAATTCTCTCCCTCTGTCTCAATCTATCTATCTGTCTAATTCTCTCCCTCTGTCTCAATCTCTCTATCTGTCTAATTCTCTCCCTCTGTCTCATTCTCTCTAATTCTCTGCCTCTGTCTCATTTTCTCTATCTGTCCAATTCTCTCCCTCTTTCTCATTCTCTCTAATCCTCTTCCTCTGTTTCATTCTCTCCAATTCTCTCCCTCTGTCTCAATCTCTCTATTTGTCTTATTCTCTCCCTCTATCCTATTCTTTATTTGTCTAATCCTCTCCTCTGTCTCATTCTCTATCTGTCTAATTCTCTCCCTCTGTCTCATTCTGTATAACCCTCTGCCTTTGTCTCATTGTCTCTATTTGTCAAAGTCTCTCCCTTTGTTACATTCACTATCTCTGTCTAATCCTCTCCCTTGGTCTAAAATCTCTCTGTCTGTCTAATTCTCTCTCTCTGTCTCATTTTCTTTTTGTCTTATTCTCTATCTGTCTAATCCTCTCACTCTGGCTCATTCTCTCTTTGTCAAATCCTCTCCCTCAGTCTCATTCTCTGTAATTCCCTGCCTCTGTCTCATTTTCTCTATCTCTCCAATTCTCGCCCTCTGTTTCATTCTCTCCAATTCTCTCCCTCTGTCACAATCTATCTATTTGTCTTATTCTCTCCCTCTATCTCATTCTTTATTTGTCTAATCCTCTCCCACTGTCTCATTCTCTATCTGTCTAATTCTCTCCCTCTGTCTCATTCTGTCTAACCCTCTCCCTCTGTCTCATTGTCTCTATTTGTCAAAGTCTGTCCCTCTGTCACATTCACTATCTCTGTCTAATTCTCTCCCTCTGTCTAAAATCTCTCTATCTGTCTAATTCTCTCTCTCTGTCTCATTCTTTATTTGTCTAATCTTCTTCCTCTGGCTCATTCTCTATTTGTCTAATTGTCTCCCTCTGTCTCATTCTCTCTATCTGTCTAATTCTCTCGCTCTGTCTCATTCTCTATTTGTCTAGTGCTCTCCCTCTGTCTCATTCTCTCTATCTGTCTAATTCTCTCGCTCTGTCTCAATCTCTCTATCTGTCTAATTCTCTCCCTCTGTCTCATATTCTCTATTTGTCTAATCCTCTCCCTGTGTCTCATTCTCTCTGATTCTCTCCCACTGTCTCAATCGATCTGTCTTATTCTCTCCCACTGTCTAATTCCCTCTAATTTTCTTCCTCTGTCTCATTCTCAATGTTCTCACTGTTTCATTGTGTCTAATTTTCTGTCTCATTATCTCTCTCTCTTTCTGTTTCATTCTCTCTCTCTCTGTCTCATTCTCTGTCTCGTTCTCGGACTAATTATCTCTCTCCCATTTTCCCTATCTCTCCTATTCTCTCTTTCTGTCTCAGTCCCTTTGTCTCTCATTCTCTCTATTTGTCTAATTCTCTCCCTCTGTCTCATTCTCTCTGTCTAATTCACTCCCTCAGTCTCATTCTCTCTATCTGTTTAATTTTCTCCCTGTTTCTTTATGTCTAACTTTCTGTCTCATTATCTATCTCTCTTCCTGTTTCTTTCACTCTCTCCCTGTCTCATTCTCTGTTTCATTATCACTCTCTCTCTCATTTTCTCTCTCTCTCCTATTCCCTCTTTCTGTCTCATTCACTTTTTCTCTCATTCTCTCTATTTGTCTAATTTTCTCCCTCTGTCTCAAACTCTCTATTTGTCTAATTCTCTCCCTCTGTCTCATACTCTATCTGTCTAATTCTCTCCCTCTGTCTCAAACTCTCTATTTGTCTAATTATCTCCCTCTGTCTCATACTCTATCTGTCTAATTCTCTCCCTCTGTCTCAATCTCTCTGTCTGTCTAATTCTCTCCCTCTGTCTCATTTTCTATTTGTCTAATTCTCTCCCTCTGTCTCATTCTCTCTATCTGTCTAATCCTCTCCTTCTGTCTCATTCTCTCTAATTCTCTCCCTCTGTCTCATTTTCTCTGTCTGTCCAATTCTCTCCCTCTTTCTCATTCTCTCTAATCCTCTCCCTCTGTTTCATTCTCTCTAATTCTCACCCTCTGTCTCAATCTCTCTATTTGTCTTATTCTCTCCCTCTATCTTATTCTTTATTTGTCTAATCCTCTCCCTCTGTCTCATTCTCTCTATCTGTCTAATCCTCTCCCTCTGCATCATTCTCTATTTGTCTAATTCTCTCCCTCTGTCTCATTCTCTCTATCTGTCTAATCCTCTCCCTCTGTCTCATTCTATATTTGTCAAATTCTAGCCCTCTGTCTCATTCTTTATTTGTCTAATGCACTCCCTCTAGCACATCCTTTATTTGTCTAATTCTCTCCCTCTTTCTCAAGCTCTCTATCAGTCTAGTCCTCTCCCTCTGTCTCATTCTCTCTAATTCTCTCCCTCTGTCTCATTCTATCTGTCTAATTCTCTCCCTCTGTCTCATTCTCTCTATCTGTCTAATTCTCTCCCTCTGTCTCATTTTCTCTATTTCTCTGCCTCTGTCTCATGCATTATTTGTCTAATTCTCTATCTCTGTCTCATACTCTCTATCTGTCTAATTCTCTCCCTCTGTCTCCTTCTCTCTAATCCTATCCCCCTGTCTCATTCTCTATTTGTCTAATTCTCTCCATCTGTCTCATTCTCTCTAATCCTCTCCCTCTGTCTCAATCTCTCAAATTCTCTCCCTCTGTCTCAATCTCTTTATTTGTCTAATTCTCTTCACCTGTCTCAATCTCTCTATCTGTCTAATTCTCTCCCTCTGTCTCATTCTTTATTTATCTAATTCTCTCCCTCTGTCTCATTCTCTCTGTCTAATTCACTCCCTCAGTTTCATTATCTCTCTCTGTGTAATTTTCTCCCTGTTTCATTGTCTAATTTTCTGTCTCATTAACTCTCTCTCTCTTTCTGTTTCACTCTCTCTCTCTCTGTCTCATTCTCTGCCTCGTTCTCTGTCTCATTATCACTCGCTCTCTCATTTTCTCTCTATGTTATTCTCTCTTTCTGTCTCATTCATTTCTCTCACATTCTCTCTATTTGTCTAATTCTCTCCCTCTGCCTCAAACTCTCTATCTGACTAATTCTCTCCCTCTGCCTCAAACTCTCTATCTGGTTAATTCTCTCCCTCTGTCTCAATCTCTCTATCTATCTAATTCTCTCCCTCTGTCTCAATATCTATTTGTCTAATTCTCACCCTCTGTTTCATTCTCTCTAATTCTCTCGTACTGTCTCAATCTCTCTATCTATCTAATTCTCTCCCTCTGTCACATTCTCTTTCTGTCTAATTCTCTCCCTCTGTCTCAATATCTATTTGTCTAATTCTCACCCTCTGTTTCATTCTCTCTAATTCTCTCGCACTGTCTCAATCTCTCTATCTGTCTAATTCTCTCACTCTGTCCCATTCTCTCTGATCCTCACCCTCTGTCTCATTCTTTATTTGTCTAATTCTCACCCTATCTCTCAGTCTTTATTTGTCTCATTCTCTCCCTCTGTCTCACGCTCTCTATTTGTCTAATTCTCTCCGTCTGTCTCATTCTCTCTGTCTAATTCTCTCCGTCTGTCTCATTCTCTCTGTCTAATTCGCTCTCTCTGTCTCATTCTCTCTATCTGTCTAATGTTCTCACTGTTTCATTGTGTCTAATTTTCTGTCTCATTATCTCTCTCTCTTTCTGTTTCATTCTCTCTCTCTCTGTCTCATTCTCTGTTTCGTTCTCGGACTAATTATCTCTCTCTGTCTCATTTTCCCTATCTCTCCTATTCTCTCTTTCTGTCTCAGTCCCTTTCTCTCTCATTCTCTCTATTTGTCTAATTCTCTCCCTCTGTCTCATTCTCTCTGTCTAATTCACTCCTCAGTCTCATTCTCACTAACTGTTTAATTTTCTCCCTGTTTCTATATGTCTAACTTTCTGCCTCATTATCTCTCTCTCTTCCTGTTTCTTTCACTCTCTCTCTGTCTCATTCTCTGTCTCGTTCTCTGTCTCATTATCACTCTCTCTCTCATTTTCTCTCTCTCTCCTATTCTCTCTATCTGTCTCATTCACTTTCTCTCTCATTCTCTCTATTTGACTAATTCTCTCCCTCTGTCTCAAACTCTCTATCTATCTAATTCTCTCCCTCTGTCTCAATCTCTCTATCTGTCTAATTCTCTCCCTCTGTGTCATTTTCTATTTGTCTAATTCTCTCCCTCTGTCTTATTCTCTATCTGTCTAATTCTCTCCCTCTGTCTCATTCACTATTTGTCTAATTCTCTCCCTCTGTCTCATTCTCTATCTGTCTAATTCTCTCACTCTGTCTCATTCTCTCTAATCCTCTCCCTCTGTTTCTTTCTCGCCAATTCTCTCCCTCTGTCTCAATCTCTCTATTTGTCTTATTCTCTCCCTCTATCTTATTCTTTATTTGTCTAATCCTCTCCCTCTGTCTCATTCTCTCTAATTCTCTCCCTCTGTCTCATTCTCTATTTGTCTAATTCTCTCCCTCTGTCTCATTCTCTCTAATCCTCTCACACTTTCTCTTTCTTTCTAATCCTCTCCTCTGTCTCATTCTCTATCCATCTAATTCTCTACCTCTGTGTCATTCTGTCTATCCCTCTCCTTCTGTCTCATTGTCTCTATTTGTCAAATTCTCTCCCTCTGTCACATTCACTATCTCTGTCTAATCCTCTCCCTCTGTCTAAAATCTCTCTGTCTGTCTAATTCTCTCCCTCTGTCTCATTCTTTATTTGTCTAATCTTCTTCCTCTGGCTCATTCTCTATTTGTCTAATCCTCTCCCTCTGTCTCATTCTCTATTTGTCTAATCCTCTCCCTGTGTCTCATTCTCTCTGATTCTCTCCCACTGTCTCAATCTATCTATCTGTCTAATTCTCTCCCTCGGTCTCATTCTCTCTAATTCTCTCCCTCTGTCTCAATCTCTCTATCTGTTTAATTCTCTCCCTCGGTCTCATTCTCTCTAATTCTCTCCCTCTGTCTCATATTCTCTATTTGTCTAATCCTCTCTCTCTGACTCATCCTCTCTGATTCTCTCCCACTGTCTCAATCTATCTGTCTAATTATCTCCCACTGTCTAATTCCCTCTAATTTCCTTCCTCTGTCTCATTCTCTCTATCTGTCTAATCCTCTCCCTCTGTCTCATTCTATATTTGTCAAATTCTAGCCCTCTGTCTCCTTCTTTATTTGTCTAATGCTCTCCCCCAGCGCATCCTTTGTTTGTCTAATTCTCTCCCGCTTTCTCAATCTCTCTATCTGTCTAATTATCTAACTCTGTCTCATTCTCTATTTGTCTATATCACTCCCTCTCTCTCATTCTCTCTAATCCTCTCCCTCTTTCTCAATCTCTTTATTTGTCTAATTCTCTCCATCTGTCTCAATCTCTCTATCTGTCTAATTCTCTCCCTCTGTCTCATTCTCTTTGTCTAATCCTCTCCCTCTATCTCATTCTATATTTGTCAAATTCTAGCCCTCTGTCTCATTCTTTATTTGTCTAATGCACTCCCTCTAGCACATCCTTTATTTGTCTAATTCTCTCCCTCTTTCTCAAGCTCTCAATCTGTCTAGTTCTCTCCCTCTGTCTCATTCTCTCTATTTCTCTGCCTCTGTCTCATTCACTATTTGTCTAATTCTCTAACTCTGTCTCATTCTCTCTATCTGTATAATTCTCTCCCTCTGTCTCATTCTCGCTATCTGTCTAATTCTCTCCCTCAGTCTCATTCTCTCCATCTGTCTAATTCTCTCATTCTGTCTCATTCTCTCTAATCCTCTCCCTCTGCCTCATTCTCTATTTGTCTAATTCTCTCCCTCTGTTTCATTCTCTATCTGTCTAATTCTCTCCCTCTGTCTCATTCTCTATTTGCCTAATTCTCTCCCTCTGTCTCATTCTCTCTATCTGCCTAATTCGCTCCCACTGTCGCATTCTCTCTAATTCTCTTCCTCTGTCTCAATCTCTCTATCAGTCTAATTCTCTCCCTCTGTCTCAATCTCTCTATCTGTCTTATTCTCCATTTGTCTAATTCTCTCCCTCTGTCTCAATCTCTCTAATTCTCTCCCTGTGTCTCAATCTCTTTATTTGTCTAATTCTCTCCCTCTCTCTCCATCTCTCTATCTGTCTAATTCTCTCCCTCAGTCTCATTCTCTCTATCTAATTTTCTCCTTGTTTCATTATGTCTAATTTTCTGTCTCATTATCTCTCTCTCTTTCTGTTTCTTTCTCTCTCTCTCTGTCTCATTCTCTGTCTTGTTCGCTGTCTCATTATCACTCTCTATCTCATTTTCTCTCTCCTATTCTCTCTTTCTGTCTCATTCACTTTCTCTCTCATTCTCTCTATTTGTCTAATTCTCTCCCTCTGTCTCATTCTCTCTCGCTCTGCCTAATTCTCTCCCTCTGTCTCATTCTCTATCTGTCTTATTGTCTCCCTCTGTCTTATTCTCTATCTGTCTAATCCTCTCACTCTGGCTCATTCTCTCTAATTCTCTCCCTCTGTCTCATTCGCTATTTGTCTAATTCTCTCCCTCTGTCTCATTTTCTCTATCTGTCCAATTCTCTCCCTCTTTCTCATTCTCACTTTGTCTAATTCTCTCCCTCTGTCTCATTCTCTATCTGTCTAATTCTCTCCCTCTGTCTCATTCTCACTAATCCTCTAACACTTTCTCATTCTTTCTAATTCTCTCCTCTGTCTCATTCTCTAACTGTCTAATTCTCTCCCTAATCCTCTCCCTCTGTCTAAAATCTCTCGATCTGTCTAATTCTCTCCCTCTGTCTCATTCACTATTTGTCTAATTCTCTCCCTCTGTCTCATTCTCACTAATCCTCTAACACTTTCTCATTCTTTCTAATTCTCTCCTCTGTCTCATTCTCTAACTGTCTAATTCTCTCCCTAATCCTCTCCCTCTGTCTAAAATCTCTCGATCTGTCTAATTCTCTCCCTCTGTCTCATTCACTATTTGTCTAATTCTCTCCCTCTGTCTCAATCTCTCTAATCCTCTCACCATTTCTCTTTCTTTCTAATCCTCTCCTCTGTCTCATTCTCTATCTGTCTAATTCTCTCCCTCTGTCTCATTCTGTCTAATCGTCTCCCTCTGTCTCATTCTGTCTAATCCTCTCCCTCTGTCTCATTCTGTCTAATCCTCTCCCTCTGTCTCATTCTCTATCTGTCTAATTCTCTCCCTCTGTCTCATTCTGTCTAACCCTCTCCCTCTGTCTCATTCTCTATCTGTCTAATTCTCTCCCTCTGTCTCATTCTGTCTAACCCTCTCCCTCTGTCTCATTCCCTCTATTTGTCAAAGTCTCTCCCTCTTTCACTTTCTCTATCTCTGTCTAATCCTCTCCCTCTTTCTAAAATCTCTCTATCTGTCTAATTCTCTCTCTCTGTCTCATTCTGTATCTGTCTAATTGTCTCCCTCTGTCTCATTCTCTGTTTGTCTAATTCTCTCCCTCTGTCTCATTCTCTCTTTGTCTAATCCTCTACCTCTGTCTCATTCTCTCTGATTCTCTCCCACTGTCTCAATCGATCTGTCTAATTCTCTCCCTCTGTCTAATTCCCTGTAATTTTCTTCCTCTGTCTCATTCTCTCCATCTGTCAAATCCTCTCCCTCTGTCTCATTCTATATTTGTCAAATTCTAGCCCTCTGTCTCATTCTTTATTTGTCTAATGCACTCCCTCTAGCACATCCTTTATTTGTCTAATTCTCTCCCTCTTTCTCAAGCTCTCAATCTGTCTAGTTCTCTCCCTCTGTCTCATTCTCTATTTGTCTAATTCTCTATCTCTGTCTCATTCTCTCTATCTGGCTAATTCTCTCCCTCTGTCTCATTCTCTCTAATCCTCTCCCTCTGTCTCATTC
This sequence comes from Isurus oxyrinchus, assembly GCA_026770705.1. Lineage (NCBI taxonomy): Eukaryota > Metazoa > Chordata > Chondrichthyes > Lamniformes > Lamnidae > Isurus > Isurus oxyrinchus. The sequence goes on along the minus strand of JANJGN010001205.1, from coordinate 28,165 downwards.
TCTTTTTGTCTAATTCTGTCCATCTGTCTCAATCTCTCCCTCTGTCTCATTCTCTATTTGTCTAATTCTCTCCCTCTGTCTCATTCTCTCTAATCCACTCCCACTGTCTCATTCTCTATTTGCCTAATTCTCTCCCTCTTTCTCATTCTCTCTATCTGCCTAATTCTCTCACTCTGTCCCATTCTCTCTAATCCTCTCCCTCTGTCTCATTCTCTCTGATTCTCTCCCACTGTATCAATCTATCTGTCTAATTCTCTCCCACTGTCTAATTCCCTCTAATTTTCTCCCTCTGTCTCATTCTCTCTATCTGTCTAATTCTCTCCCTCTGTCTCATTCTTTATTTGTCTAATTCTCTCCCTCTGTCTTATTCTCTCAGTCTAATTCTCTCCCTCTGTCTCATTCTCTCTATCTGTCTAATTTTCTCCCTTTTTCATTGTGTCTAATTTTCTGTCTCATTATCTCTCTCTCTTTCTGTTTCATTCTCTCTCTCTGTCTCATTCTCTGCCTCGTTCTCTGCCTAATTATCTCTCTCTCTCATTTTCTCTCTCTCACCTATTCTCTCTTTCTGTCTCATTCCTTTTGTCTCTCATTCTCTCTATTTGTCAATTTCTCTCCCTCTGTCTCATACTCTCCATTTGTCAAATTCTCTCCCACTGTCTCATTCGCACTAATTCTCTCCCTCTATCTCAATCTCTCTATCTGTCTAATCCTCTCCCTCTGTCTCATTCTCTCCAATTCGCTCCCTCTGTCTCACTCTCTCGAATTCTCTCCCTCTGTCTCATTCTCTATTTGTCTAATTCTATCCCTGTGTCTCAATGTCTCTATCTGTCTAATTCTCTCCCTATGTCTCATTCTGTCTGATTCTCTCCATCTGCCTCATTCTCTCTTTCTGTCTAATTCTCTCCCTCTGGCTCGTTCTCTATTTGTCAAATTCTCTCCCTCTGTCTCAATCTCTCTATCTGTCTTATTCTCTCCCTCTGTCTCATTCTCTCTAATCCTCTCCCCCTGTTTCATTCTCTAATTGTCTAATCCGCTCCCTCTGTATCATTCTCTCTAATTCTCTCCCACTATCTCAATCTCTCTATTTGTCTAATTCTCTCCCTCTGTCTCTCTCATTCTTTATTTGTCTAATCCTCTGCCTCTGTCTCATTGTCTCTATCTGTCTAATTCTCGACCACTGTCTCATTCTCTATTTGTCTAATTCTCTCTCTGTGTCTCATTCTGGCTAACCCTCTCCCTCTGTCTCATTCTTTATTTGTCTAATTCTCTACCTCTGTCTCATTCTCTCGATCTGTCTAATTCTATCCCTCTGTCTCATTTTCTATTTGTCTAATTCTCTCACTCTGTCTCATTATTTCAAATCCTCTCACACTTTCTCATTCTTTCTAATCCTCTCCTGTCTCATTCTCTCTATTTCTCTCCCTCTGTCTCAATCCCTCTATTTGTCTTATTCTCTCCCTCTGTCTTATTCTTTATTTGTCTAATCATCTCCCTCTGTCTCATTCTCTCTATCTGTCTAATTCTCTCCCTCTGCATCATTCTCTGTTTGTCTAATTCTTTCCGTCTGTCTCATTCTCTCTAATCCTCTCACACTTCCTCATTCTTTCTAATCCTCTCCTCTGTCTCATTCTCTATCTGTCTAACTCTCTCCCTCTTTCTGATTCTGTCTAATCCTCTCCCTCTGTCTCATTCTCTGTATTTGTCAAAGTCTCTCCCTCTGTTACATTCTCTATCTCTGTCGAAACCTCTCCCTCTGTCTCAATCTCTCTATCTGTCTAATTCTCTCTCTCTGTCTCATTCCTTATTTGTCTAATCCTCTACCTCTGGCTCATTCTCTATTTGTCTAATCCTCTCGCTCTGTCTCATTCCCTCTAATTCTCTCCCTCTGTCTCATTCTCTATTTGTCTAATTCTCTCCCTCTGTCTCATTCTCTCTAATCTTCTCCCTCTGTCTCATATTCTCTATTTGTCTAATCCTCTACCTCTGTCTCATTCTCTCTGATTCTCTCCCACTGTCTCAATCTATCTGTCTAATTCTCTCCCACTGGCTAATTCCCTCTAATTCTCTCCCTCTGTCTCATTCTCTCTATCTGTCTAATTCTCTCCCTCTGTCTCATGCTCTATTTGTCTAATTCTCTCCCTCTCTCTCATTCCCTCTAATCCTCTCATTCTCTCTCAATATCTTCATTTGTCTAATTCTCTCCATCTGTCTCGCTCTCTCTATCTGTCTAATTCTCTTCCTCTGTCTCAAACTCTCTATCTGTCTAATTCTCTCCCTCTGTCTCATTCCCTCTAAACCTCTCACACTTTCTCATTCTGTCTAATCCTCTCCTCTGTCTCATTCTCTAACTGTCTAATTCTCTCCCTCTGTCTCATTCTGTCTAACCCTCTCCCTCTGTCTCATTCCCTCTATTTGTCAAAGTCTCTCCCTCTTTCACATTCTTTATCTCTGTCTAATCCTCTCCCTCTTTCTAAAATCTCTCTATCTGTCTAATTCTCTCTCTCTGTCTCATTCTGTATTTGTCTAATCTTCTTCCTCTGGCTCATTCTCTATTTGTCTAATTGTCTCCCTCTGTCTCATTCTCTATCTGTCTAATTCTCTCCCTCTGTCTCATTCTCACTAATCCTCTAACACTTTCTCATTCTTTCTAATTCTCTCCTCTGTCTCATTCTCTAACTGTCTAATTCTCTCCCTAATCCTCTCCCTCTGTCTAAAATCTCTCGATCTGTCTAATTCTCTCCCTCTGTCTCATTCACTATTTGTCTAATTCTCTCCCTCTGTCTCAATCTCTCTAATCCTCTCACCATTTCTCTTTCTTTCTAATCCTCTCCTCTGTCTCATTCTCTATCTGTCTAATTCTCTCCCTCTGTCTCATTCTGTCTAATCCTCTCCCTCTGTCTCATTCCCTCTATTTGTCAAAGTCTCTCCCTCTTTCACATTCTCTATCTCTGTCTAATCCTCTCCCTCTTTCTAAAATCTCTCTATCTGTCTAATTCTCTCTCTCTGTCTCATTCTGTATCTGTCTAATTGTCTCCCTCTGTCTCATTCTCTGTTTGTCTAATTGTCTCCCTCTGTCTCATTCTCTGTTTGTCTAATTCTCTCCCTCTGTCTCATTCTCTCTGAACCTCTCCCTCTGTCTCATATTCTCTCTTTGTCTAATCCTCTACCTCTGTCTCATTCTCTCTGATTCTCTCCCACTGTCTCAATCGATCTGTCTAATTCTCTCCCTCTGTCTAATTCCCTCTAATTTTCTTCCTCTGTCTCATTCTCTCCATCTGTCAAATCCTCTCCCTCTGTCTCATTCTATATTTGTCAAATTCTAGCCCTCTGTCTCATTCTTTATTTGTCTAATGCACTCCCTCTAGCACATCCTTTATTTGTCTAATTCTCTCCCTCTTTCTCAAGCTCTCAATCTGTCTAGTTCTCTCCTTCTGTCTCATTCTCTATTTGTCTAATTCTCTATCTCTGTCTCATTCTCTCTATCTGGCTAATTCTCTCCCTCTGTCTCATTCTCTCTAATCCTCTCCCTCTGTCTCATTCTCTTTTTGTCTAATTCTGTCCATCTGTCTCAATCTCTCCCTCTGTCTCATTCTCTATTTGTCTAATTCTCTCCCTCTGTCTCATTCTCTCTAATCCACTCCCACTGTCTCATTCTCTATTTGCCTAATTCTCTCCCTCTTTCTCATTCTCTCTATCTGCCTAATTCTCTCACTCTGTCCCATTCTCTCTAATCCTCTCCCTCTGTCTCATTCTCTCTGATTCTCTCCCACTGTATCAATCTATCTGTCTAATTCTCTCCCACTGTCTAATTCCCTCTAATTTTCTCCCTCTGTCTCATTCTCTCTATCTGTCTAATTCTCTCCCTCTGTCTCATTCTTTATTTGTCTAATTCTCTCCCTCTGTCTTATTCTCTCAGTCTAATTCTCTCCCTCTGTCTCATTCTCTCTATCTGTCTAATTTTCTCCCTTTTTCATTGTGTCTAATTTTCTGTCTCATTATCTCTCTCTCTTTCTGTTTCATTCTCTCTCTCTGTCTCATTCTCTGCCTCGTTCTCTGCCTAATTATCTCTCTCTCTCATTTTCTCTCTCTCACCTATTCTCTCTTTCTGTCTCATTCCTTTTGTCTCTCATTCTCTCTATTTGTCTATTTCTCTCCCTCTGTCTCATACTCTCCATTTGTCAAATTCTCTCCCACTGTCTCATTCGCACTAATTCTCTCCCTCTATCTCAATCTCTCTATCTGTCTAATCCTCTCCCTCTGTCTCATTCTCTCCAATTCGCTCCCCCTGTCTCATTCTCTCGAATTCTCTCCCTCTGTCTCATTCTCTATTTGTCTAATTCTATCCCTGTGTCTCAATCTCTCTATCTGTCTAATTCTCTCCCTATGTCTCATTCTGTCTGATTCTCTCCATCTGCCTCATTCTCTCTTTCTGTCTAATTCTCTCCCTCTGGCTCGTTCTCTATTTGTCAAATTCTCTCCCTCTGTCTCAATCTCTCTATCTGTCTTATTCTCTCCCTCTGTCTCATTCTCTCTAATCCTCTCCCCCTGTTTCATTCTCTAATTGTCTAATCCGCTCCCTCTGTATCATTCTCTCTAATTCTCTCCCACTATCTCAATCTCTCTATTTGTCTAATTCTCTCCCTCTGTCTCTCTCATTCTTTATTTGTCTAATCCTCTGCCTCTGTCTCATTGTCTCTATCTGTCTAATTCTCGACCACTGTCTCATTCTCTATTTGTCTAATTCTCTCCCTCTGTCTCATTCTCACTAATCCTCTAACACTTTCTCATTCTTTCTAATTCTCTCCTCTGTCTCATTCTCTAACTGTCTAATTCTCTCCCTAATCCTCTCCCTCTGTCTAAAATCTCTCGATCTGTCTAATTCTCTCCCTCTGTCTCATTCACTATTTGTCTAATTCTCTCCCTCTGTCTCAATCTCTCTAATCCTCTCACCATTTCTCTTTCTTTCTAATCCTCTCCTCTGTCTCATTCTCTATCTGTCTAATTCTCTCCCTCTGTCTCATTCTGTCTAATCCTCTCCCTCTGTCTCATTCCCTCTATTTGTCAAAGTCTCTCCCTCTTTCACTTTCTCTATCTCTGTCTAATCCTCTCCCTCTTTCTAAAATCTCTCTATCTGTCTAATTCTCTCTCTCTGTCTCATTCTGTATCTGTCTAATTGTCTCCCTCTGTCTCATTCTCTGTTTGTCTAATTCTCTCCCTCTGTCTCATTCTCTGTTTGTCTAATTCTCTCCCTCTGTCTCATTCTCTCTGAACCTCTCCCTCTGTCTCATATTCTCTCTTTGTCTAATCCTCTACCTCTGTCTCATTCTCTCTGATTCTCTCCCACTGTCTCAATCGATCTGTCTAATTCTCTCCCTCTGTCTAATTCCCTCTAATTTTCTTCCTCTGTCTCATTCTCTCCATCTGTCAAATCCTCTCCCTCTGTCTCATTCTATATTTGTCAAATTCTAGCCCTCTGTCTCATTCTTTATTTGTCTAATGCACTCCCTCTAGCACATCCTTTATTTGTCTAATTCTCTCCCTCTTTCTCAAGCTCTCAATCTGTCTAGTTCTCTCCCTCTGTCTCATTCTCTTTTTGTCTAATTCTGTCCATCTGTCTCAATCTCTCCCTCTGTCTCATTCTCTATTTGTCTAATTCTCTCCCTCTGTCTCATTCTCTCTAATCCACTCCCACTGTCTCATTCTCTATTTGCCTAATTCTCTCCCTCTTTCTCATTCTCTCTATCTGCCTAATTCTCTCACTCTGTCCCATTCTCTCTAATCCTCTCCCTCTGTCTCATTCTCTCTGATTCTCTCCCACTGTATCAATCTATCTGTCTAATTCTCTCCCACTGTCTAATTCCCTCTAATTTTCTCCCTCTGTCTCATTCTCTCTATCTGTCTAATTCTCTCCCTCTGTCTCATTCTTTATTTGTCTAATTCTCTCCCTCTGTCTTATTCTCTCAGTCTAATTCTCTCCCTCTGTCTCATTCTCTCTATCTGTCTAATTTTCTCCCTTTTTCATTGTGTCTAATTTTCTGTCTCATTATGTCTCTCTCTTTCTGTTTCATTCTCTCTCTCTGTCTAATTCTCTGCCTCGTTCTCTGCCTAATTATCTCTCTCTCTCATTTTCTCTCTCTCACCTATTCTCTCTTTCTGTCTCATTCCTTTTGTCTCTCATTCTCTCTATTTGTCTATTTCTCTCCCTCTGTCTCATACTCTCCATTTGTCAAATTCTCTCCCACTGTCTCATTCGCACTAATTCTCTCCCTCTATCTCAATCTCTCTATCTGTCTAATCCTCTCCCTCTGTCTCATTCTCTCCAATTCGCTCCCCCTGTCTCATTCTCTCGAATTCTCTCCCTCTGTCTCATTCTCTATTTGTCTAATTCTATCCCTGTGTCTCAATCTCTCTATCTGTCTAATTCTCTCCCTATGTCTCATTCTGTCTGATTCTCTCCATCTGCCTCATTCTCTCTTTCTGTCTAATTCTCTCCCTCTGGCTCGTTCTCTATTTGTCAAATTCTCTCCCTCTGTCTCAATCTCTCTATCTGTCTTATTCTCTCTCTCTGTCTCATTCTCTCTAATCCTCTCCCCCTGTTTCATTCTCTAATTGTCTAATCCGCTCCCTCTGTATCATTCTCTCTAATTCTCTCCCACTATCTCAATCTCTCTATTTGTCTAATTCTCTCCCTCTGTCTCTCTCATTCTTTATTTGTCTAATCCTCTGCCTCTGTCTCATTGTCTCTATTTGTCTAATTCTCGACCACTGTCTCATTCTCTATTTGTCTAATTCTCTCTCTGTGTCTCATTCTGGCTAACCCTCTCCCTCTGTCTCATTCTTTATTTGTCTAATTCTCTACCTCTGTCTCATTCTCTCGATCTGTCTAATTCTATCCCTCTGTCTCATTTTCTATTTGTCTAATTCTCTCACTCTGTCTCATTATTTCAAATCCTCTCACACTTTCTCATTCTTTCTAATCCTCTCCTGTCTCATTCTCTCTATTTCTCTCCCTCTGTCTCAATCCCTCTATTTGTCTTATTCTCTCCCTCTGTCTTATTCTTTATTTGTCTAATCATCTCCCTCTGTCTCATTCTCTCTATCTGTCTAATTCTCTCCCTCTGCATCATTCTCTGTTTGTCTAATTCTTTCCGTCTGTCTCATTCTCTCTAATCCTCTCACACTTCCTCATTCTTTCTAATCCTCTCCTCTGTCTCATTCTCTATCTGTCTAACTCTCTCCCTCTTTCTGATTCTGTCTAATCCTCTCCCTCTGTCTCATTCTCTGTATTTGTCAAAGTCTCTCCCTCTGTTACATTCTCTATCTCTGTCGAAACCTCTCCCTCTGTCTCAATCTCTCTATCTGTCTAATTCTCTCTCTCTGTCTCATTCCTTATTTGTCTAATCCTCTACCTCTGGCTCATTCTCTATTTGTCTAATCCTCTCGCTCTGTCTCATTCCCTCTAATTCTCTCCCTCTGTCTCATTCTCTATTTGTCTAATTCTCTCCCTCTGTCTCATTCTCTCTAATCTTCTCCCTCTGTCTCATATTCTCTATTTGTCTAATCCTCTACCTCTGTCTCATTCTCTCTGATTCTCTCCCACTGTCTCAATCTATCTGTCTAATTCTCTCCCACTGGCTAATTCCCTCTAATTCTCTCCCTCTGTCTCATTCTCTCTATCTGTCTAATTCTCTCCCTCTGTCTCATTCTCTATTTGTCTAATTCTCTCCCTCTCTCTCATTCCCTCTAATCCTCTCATTCTCTCTCAATATCTTCATTTGTCTAATTCTCTCCATCTGTCTCGCTCTCTCTATCTGTCTAATTCTCTTCCTCTGTCTCAAACTCTCTATCTGTCTAATTCTCTCCCTCTGTCTCATTCCCTCTAAACCTCTCACACTTTCTCATTCTTTCTAATCCTCTCCTCTGTCTCATTCTCTAACTGTCTAATTCTCTCCCTCTGTCTCATTCTGTCTAATCCTCTCCCTCTGTCTCATTCCCTCTATTTGTCAAAGTCTCTCCCTCTTTCACATTCTCTATCTCTGTCTAATCCTCTCCCTCTTTCTAAAATCTCTTTATCTGTCTAATTCTCTCTCTCTGTCTCATTCTGTATTTGTCTAATCTTCTTCCTCTGGCTCATTCTCTATTTGTCTAATTGTCTCCCTCTGTCTCATTCTCTATCTGTCTAATTCTCTCCCTCTGTCTCATTCTCACTAATCCTCTAACACTTTCTCATTCTTTCTAATTCTCTCCTCTGTCTCATTCTCTAACTGTCTAATTCTCTCCCTAATCCTCTCCCTCTGTCTAAAATCTCTCGATCTGTCTAATTCTCTCCCTCTGTCTCATTCACTATTTGTCTAATTCTCTCCCTCTGTCTCAATCTCTCTAATCCTCTCACCATTTCTCTTTATTTCTAATCCTCTCCTCTGTCTCATTCTCTATCTGTCTAATTCTCTCCCTCTGTCTCATTCTGTCTAATCCTCTCCCTCTGTCTCATTCTGTCTAATCCTCTCCCTCTGTCTCATTCCCTCTATTTGTCAAAGTCTCTCCCTCTTTCACTTTCTCTATCTCTGTCTAATCCTCTCCCTCTTTCTAAAATCTCTCTATCTGTCTAATTCTCTCTCTCTGTCTCATTCTGTATCTGTCTAATTGTCTCCCTCTGTCTCATTCTCTGTTTGTCTAATTCTCTCCCTCTGTCTCATTCTCTCTGAACCTCTCCCTCTGTCTCATATTCTCTCTTTGTCTAATCCTCTACCTCTGTCTCATTCTCTCTGATTCTCTCCCACTGTCTCAATCGATCTGTCTAATTCTCTCCCTCTGTCTAATTCCCTCTAATTTTCTTCCTCTGTCTCATTCTCTCCATCTGTCAAATCCTCTCCCTCTGTCTCATTCTATATTTGTCAAATTCTAGCCCTCTGTCTCATTCTTTATTTGTCTAATGCACTCCCTCTAGCACATCCTTTATTTGTCTAATTCTCACCCTCTTTCTCAAGCTCTCAATCTGTCTAGTTCTCTCCCTCTGTCTCATTCTCTATTTGTCTAATTCTCTATCTCTGTCTCATTCTCTCTATCTGGCTAATTCTCTCCCTCTGTCTCATTCTCTCCATCTGTCAAATCCTCTCCCTCTGTCTCATTCTATATTTGTCAAATTCTAGCCCTCTGTCTCATTCTTTATTTGTCTAATGCACTCCCTCTAGCACATCCTTTATTTGTCTAATTCTCTCCCTCTTTCTCAAGCTCTCAATCTGTCTAGTTCTCTCCCTCTGTCTCATTCTCTATTTGTCTAATTCTCTATCTCTGTCTCATTCTCTCTATCTGGCTAATTCTCTCCCTCTGTCTCATTCTCTCTAATCCTCTCCCTCTGTCTCATTCTCTTTTTGTCTAATTCTGTCCATCTGTCTCAATCTCTCCCTCTGTCTCATTCTCTATTTGTCTAATTCTCTCCCTCTGTCTCATTCTCTCTAATCCACTCCCACTGTCTCATTCTCTATTTGCCTAATTCTCTCCCTCTTTCTCATTCTCTCTATCTGCCTAATTCTCTCACTCTGTCCCATTCTCTCTAATCCTCTCCCTCTGTCTCATTCTCTCTGATTCTCTCCCACTGTATCAATCTATCTGTCTAATTCTCTCCCACTGTCTAATTCCCTCTAATTTTCTCCCTCTGTCTCATTCTCTCTATCTGTCTAATTCTCTCCCTCTGTCTCATTCTTTATTTGTCTAATTCTCTCCCTCTGTCTTATTCTCTCAGTCTAATTCTCTCCCTCTGTCTCATTCTCTCTATCTGTCTAATTTTCTCCCTTTTTCATTGTGTCTAATTTTCTGTCTCATTATCTCTCTCTCTTTCTGTTTCATTCTCTCTCTCTGTCTCATTCTCTGCCTCGTTCTCTGCCTAATTATCTCTCTCTCTCATTTTCTCTCTCTCACCTATTCTCTCTTTCTGTCTCATTCCTTTTGTCTCTCATTCTCTCTATTTGTCTATTTCTCTCCCTCTGTCTCATACTCTCCATTTGTCAAATTCTCTCCCACTGTCTCATTCGCACTAATTCTCTCCCTCTATCTCAATCTCTCCATCTGTCTAATCCTCTCCCTCTGTCTCATTCTCTCCAATTCGCTCCCCCTGTCTCATTCTCTCGAATTCTCTCCCTCTGTCTCATTCTCTATTTGTCTAATTCTATCCCTGTGTCTCAATCTCTCTATCTGTCTAATTCTCTCCCTATGTCTCATTCTGTCTGATTCTCTCCATCTGCCTCATTCTCTCTTTCTGTCTAATTCTCTCCCTCTGGCTCGTTCTCTATTTGTCAAATTCTCTCCCTCTGTCTCAATCTCTCTATCTGTCTTATTCTCTCCCTCTGTCTCATTCTCTCTAATCCTCTCCCCCTGTTTCATTCTCTAATTGTCTAATCCGCTCCCTCTGTATCATTCTCTCTAATTCTCTCCCACTATCTCAATCTCTCTATTTGTCTAATTCTCTCCCTCTGTCTCTCTCATTCTTTATTTGTCTAATCCTCTGCCTCTGTCTCATTGTCTCTATCTGTCTAATTCTCGACCACTGTCTCATTCTCTATTTGTCTAATTCTCTCCCTCTGTCTCATTCTCACTAATCCTCTAACACTTTCTCATTCTTTCTAATTCTCTCCTCTGTCTCATTCTCTAACTGTCTAATTCTCTCCCTAATCCTCTCCCTCTGTCTAAAATCTCTCGATCTGTCTAATTCTCTCCCTCTGTCTCATTCACTATTTGTCTAATTCTCTCCCTCTGTCTCAATCTCTCTAATCCTCTCACCATTTCTCTTTCTTTCTAATCCTCTCCTCTGTCTCATTCTCTATCTGTCTAATTCTCTCCCTCTGTCTCATTCTGTCTAATCCTCTCCCTCTGTCTCATTCCCTCTATTTGTCAAAGTCTCTCCCTCTTTCACTTTCTCTATCTCTGTCTAATCCTCTCCCTCTTTCTAAAATCTCTCTATCTGTCTAATTCTCTCTCTCTGTCTCATTCTGTATCTGTCTAATTGTCTCCCTCTGTCTCATTCTCTGTTTGTCTAATTCTCTCCCTCTGTCTCATTCTCTCTGAACCTCTCCCTCTGTCTCATATTCTCTCTTTGTCTAATCCTCTACCTCTGTCTCATTCTCTCTGATTCTCTCCCACTGTCTCAATCGATCTGTCTAATTCTCTCCCTCTGTCTAATTCCCTCTAATTTTCTTCCTCTGTCTCATTCTCTCCATCTGTCAAATCCTCTCCCTCTGTCTCATTCTATATTTGTCAAATTCTAGCCCTCTGTCTCATTCTTTATTTGTCTAATGCACTCCCTCTAGCACATCCTTTATTTGTCTAATTCTCTCCCTCTTTCTCAAGCTCTCAATCTGTCTAGTTCTCTCCCTCTGTCTCATTCTCTATTTGTCTAATTCTCTATCTCTGTCTCATTCTCTCTATCTGGCTAATTCTCTCCCTCTGTCTCATTCTCTTTTTGTCTAATTCTGTCCATCTGTCTCAATCTCTCCCTCTGTCTCATTCTCTATTTGTCTAATTCTCTCCCTCTGTCTCATTCTCTCTAATCCACTCCCACTGTCTCATTCTCTATTTGCCTAATTCTCTCCCTCTTTCTCATTCTCTCTATCTGCCTAATTCTCTCACTCTGTCCCATTCTCTCTAATCCTCTCCCTCTGTCTCATTCTCTCTGATTCTCTCCCACTGTATCAATCTATCTGTCTAATTCTCTCCCACTGTCTAATTCCCTCTAATTTTCTCCCTCTGTCTCATTCTCTCTATCTGTCTAATTCTCTCCCTCTGTCTCATTCTTTATTTGTCTAATTCTCTCCCTCTGTCTTATTCTCTCAGTCTAATTCTCTCCCTCTGTCTCATTCTCTCTATCTGTCTAATTTTCTCCCTTTTTCATTGTGTCTAATTTTCTGTCTCATTATCTCTCTCTCTTTCTGTTTCATTCTCTCTCTCTGTCTCATTCTCTGCCTCGTTCTCTGCCTAATTATCTCTCTCTCTCATTTTCTCTCTCTCACCTATTCTCTCTTTCTGTCTCATTCCTTTTGTCTCTCATTCTCTCTATTTGTCTATTTCTCTCCCTCTGTCTCATACTCTCCATTTGTCAAATTCTCTCCCACTGTCTCATTCGCACTAATTCTCTCCCTCTATCTCAATCTCTCTATCTGTCTAATCCTCTCCCTCTGTCTCATTCTCTCCAATTCGCTCCCCCTGTCTCATTCTCTCGAATTCTCTCCCTCTGTCTCATTCTCTATTTGTCTAATTCTATCCCTGTGTCTCAATCTCTCTATCTGTCTAATTCTCTCCCTATGTCTCATTCTGTCTGATTCTCTCCATCTGCCTCATTCTCTCTTTCTGTCTAATTCTCTCCCTCTGGCTCGTTCTCTATTTGTCAAATTCTCTCCCTCTGTCTCAATCTCTCTATCTGTCTTATTCTCTCTCTCTGTCTCATTCTCTCTAATCCTCTCCCCCTGTTTCATTCTCTAATTGTCTAATCCGCTCCCTCTGTATCATTCTCTCTAATTCTCTCCCACTATCTCAATCTCTCTATTTGTCTAATTCTCTCCCTCTGTCTCTCTCATTCTTTATTTGTCTAATCCTCTGCCTCTGTCTCATTGTCTCTATTTGTCTAATTCTCGACCACTGTCTCATTCTCTATTTGTCTAATTCTCTCTCTGTGTCTCATTCTGGCTAACCCTCTCCCTCTGTCTCATTCTTTATTTGTCTAATTCTCTACCTCTGTCTCATTCTCTCGATCTGTCTAATTCTATCCCTCTGTCTCATTTTCTATTTGTCTAATTCTCTCACTCTGTCTCATTATTTCAAATCCTCTCACACTTTCTCATTCTTTCTAATCCTCTCCTGTCTCATTCTCTCTATTTCTCTCCCTCTGTCTCAATCCCTCTATTTGTCTTATTCTCTCCCTCTGTCTTATTCTTTATTTGTCTAATCATCTCCCTCTGTCTCATTCTCTCTATCTGTCTAATTCTCTCCCTCTGCATCATTCTCTGTTTGTCTAATTCTTTCCGTCTGTCTCATTCTCTCTAATCCTCTCACACTTCCTCATTCTTTCTAATCCTCTCCTCTGTCTCATTCTCTATCTGTCTAACTCTCTCCCTCTTTCTGATTCTGTCTAATCCTCTCCCTCTGTCTCATTCTCTGTATTTGTCAAAGTCTCTCCCTCTGTTACATTCTCTATCTCTGTCGAAACCTCTCCCTCTGTCTCAATCTCTCTATCTGTCTAATTCTCTCTCTCTGTCTCATTCCTTATTTGTCTAATCCTCTACCTCTGGCTCATTCTCTATTTGTCTAATCCTCTCGCTCTGTCTCATTCCCTCTAATTCTCTCCCTCTGTCTCATTCTCTATTTGTCTAATTCTCTCCCTCTGTCTCATTCTCTCTAATCTTCTCCCTCTGTCTCATATTCTCTATTTGTCTAATCCTCTACCTCTGTCTCATTCTCTCTGATTCTCTCCCACTGTCTCAATCTATCTGTCTAATTCTCTCCCACTGGCTAATTCCCTCTAATTCTCTCCCTCTGTCTCATTCTCTCTATCTGTCTAATTCTCTCCCTCTGTCTCATTCTCTATTTGTCTAATTCTCTCCCTCTCTCTCATTCCCTCTAATCCTCTCATTCTCTCTCAATATCTTCATTTGTCTAATTCTCTCCATCTGTCTCGCTCTCTCTATCTGTCTAATTCTCTTCCTCTGTCTCAAACTCTCTATCTGTCTAATTCTCTCCCTCTGTCTCATTCCCTCTAAACCTCTCACACTTTCTCATTCTTTCTAATCCTCTCCTCTGTCTCATTCTCTAACTGTCTAATTCTCTCCCTCTGTCTCATTCTGTCTAACCCTCTCCCTCTGTCTCATTCCCTCTATTTGTCAAAGTCTCTCCCTCTTTCACATTCTCTATCTCTGTCTAATCCTCTCCCTCTGTCTAAAATCTCTCTATCTGTCTAATTCTCTCTCTCTGTCTCATTCTGTATTTGTCTAATCTTCTTCCTCTGGCTCATTCTCTATTTGTCTAATTGTCTCCCTCTGTCTCATTCTCTGTTTGTCTAATTCTCTCCCTCGGTCTCATTCTCTCTAAACCTCTCCCTCTGTCTCATATTCTCTCTTTGTCTAATCCTCTACCTCTGTCTCATTCTCTCTGATTCTCTCCCACTGTCTCAATCGATCTGTCTCATTCTCTCCCTCTGTCTCATTCTCTCTAATCCTCTCCCTCTGTCTCAATCTCTTTATTTGTCTAATTCTCTCCCTCTCTCTCATTCTCTCTATCTGTCTAATTTTCTCCCTTTTTCATTGTGTCTAATTTTCTGTCTCATTATCTCTCTCTCTTTCTGTTTCATTCTCTCTCTCTGTCTCATTCTCTCTAATCCTCACCCTCTGTTTCATTCTCTAATTGTCTAATCCGCTCCCTCTGTATCATTCTCTCTAATTCTCTCCCACTATCTCAATCTCTCTATTTGTCTAATTCTCTCCCTCTGTCTCTCTCATTCTTTATTTGTCTAATCCTCTGCCTCTGTCTCATTGTCTCTATCTGTCTAATTCTCGACCACTGTCTCATTCTCTATTTGTCTAATTCTCTCTCTGTGTCTCATTCTGGCTAACCCTCTCCCTCTGTCTCATTCTTTGTTTGTCTAATTCTCTACCTCTGTCTCATTCTCTCGATCTGTCTAATTCTATCCCTCTGTCTCATTCTCTATTTGTCCAATTCTCTCACTCTGTCTCATTATTTCAAATCCTCTCACACTTTCTCATTCTTTCTAATCCTCTCCTCTGTCTCATTCTCTCTATTTCTCTCCCTCTGTCTCAATCCCTCTATTTGTCGTATTCTCTCCCTCTGTCTTATTCTTTATTTGTCTAATCATCTCCCTCTGTCTCATTCTCTCTATCTGTCTAATTCTCTCCCTCTGCATCATTCTCTGTTTGTCTAATTCTCTCCCTCTAGCGCATCCTTTATTTGAATAATTATCTCCCTCTTTCTCAATTTCACTGTCTAATTCTCTCCCTCTGTCTCATTCTCTATTTGTCTAATTCTCTCCCTCTCTCTCATTCCCTCTAATCCTCTCATTCTCTCTCAATATCTTTATTTGTCTAATTCTCTCCATCTGTCTCACTCTCTCTATCTGTCTAATTCTCTCCCTCTGTCTCATTCTCTCTAATTCTCTCCCTCTGTTTCATTCTCTATTTGTCTAATCCGCTCCCACCGTCTCATTCTCTCTAATTCTCTCCCTCTGTCTCATTCTCTCTATCTATCTAATTCTCTTCCTCTGTCTCATTCTCTCTAATTCTCTCCATCTGTCTCATTCTCTCTATCTATCTAATTCTCTCCCTCTGTCTCATTCTCTCTAATCCTCTCCCTGAGTCTCAATCTCTATAATTCTCTCCCTCTGTCTCAATCTCTCTATCTGTCTAATTCTCTCCCTCTTTCTCATTCTTTATTTGTCCAATTCTCTCCCTCTGTCTCATTCTCTCTAATCCTCTTCCTCTCTCTCAATCTCTCTATCTGTCTAATTCTCTCCCTCTGTCTCAATCTCGATTTGTCTAATTCTCTCCCTCTCTCTCATTCTCTCTAATTCTCTCCCTCTGTCTCAATCTTTCTATCCGTTTAATTCTCCCTCTCTGTCTATCTAAGTCATTCCCTGTCTCAATCTCTCTATCTGTCTAATTCTCTCCCTCTGCCTCATTCTTCATTTGTCTAATCCTCTACCTCTGTCTCAATCTTTCTATCCGTCTAATTCTCTCTCTCTGTCTCATTCTATCTAATTCACTCCCTGTCTCAATCTCTCTATCTATCTAATTCTCTCCCTCTGTCTCATTCTCTCTAATCCTCTCCCTGAGTCTCAATCTCTATAATTCTCTCGCTCTGTCTCAATCTCTCTATCTGTCTAATTCTCTCCCTTTGTCTCATTCTCTCTATTTCTCTGCCTCTGTCTCATTCTCTATTTGTATAATTCTCTATCTCTGTCTCATTCTTTCTATCTGTCTAATTCTCACCTTCTGTCTCATTCTCTATTTGTCTAATTCTTTCCCTCTGTCTCATTCTCTCTAATTCTCTCCCACGGTCTCAATTTCTCTATCTGTCTAAATCACTCCCTCTGTCTGATTCTCTCTAATTCTCTCCCTCTGTCTCATTCTCTCTAATCCTCTCCCTCTGTCTCAATCTCTTTATTTGTCTCACTCTCTCCCTCTGTCTCAATCTCTCTGTCTAATTCTTAGCTCTGTCTCATTCTTTATTTGTCTAATTGTCTCCCTCTGTCTCAATCTCTCTATCTGTCTAATTCTCTCCATCTGTCTCATTCTCTCTATTTCTCTGCCTCTGTCTCATTTTCTATTTGTCTAATTCTCTATCTCTGTCTCATTCTCTCTATCTGTCTAATCCTCTCCTTCTGTCTCATTCTATCTAATCAACTCCCTCTGTCTCATTCTCCATTTGTCTAATTCTCTCCATCCATCTCAATCTCACTATCTGTCTAATTCTCTCCCTCTGTCTCATTTTCTCTAATTCTCTCCCTCTGTCTCATTCTCTCTGTCTAATTCTCTCCCTCTGTCTCATTCTATCTGTTTAATTTTCTCCCTGTTTCATTGTGTCTAATTTTCTGTCTCATTATCTCTCTCTCTCTCAGTTTCTCTCTCTCACCTATTCTCTCTTTCTGTCTCATTCACTTTCTCTCTCATTCTCTCTATTTGTCTAATTCTCTCCCTCTGTCGCAAAATCTCTATTTGTCTAATTCTCTCCCTCTGTCTCATTCTCTATCTGTCTAATCCTCTCCCTCTGTCTCATTCTCTATTTGTCTAATTCTCTCCCTCTGTCTCATTCTCTCTAATCCTCTCCCACGGTCTCAATTTCCCTATCTGTCTAAATCTCTCCCTCTGTCTCATTCTCTATTTGTCCAATTCTCTCACTCTGTCTCATTATTTCAAATCCTCTCACACTTTCTCATTCTTTCTAATCCTCTCCTCTGTCTCATTCTCTCTATTTCTCTCCCTCTGTCTCAATCCCTCTATTTGTCTTATTCTCTCCCTCTGTCTTATTCTTTATTTGTCTAATCATCTCCCTCTGTCTCATTCTCTCTATCTGTCTAATTCTCTCCCTCTGCATCATTCTCTGTTTGTCTAATTCTCTCCCTCTAGCGCATCCTTTATTTGAATAATTATCTCCCTCTGTCTCAATTTCACTGTCTAATTCTCTCCCTCTGTCTCATTCTCTATTTGTCTAATTCTCTCCCTCTCTCTCATTCCCTCTAATCCTCTCATTCTCTCTCAATATCTTTATTTGTCTAATTCTCTCCATCTGTCTCACTCTCTCTATCTGTCTAATTCTCTCCCTCTGTCTCATTCTCTCTAATTCTCTCCCTCTGTTTCATTCTCTATTTGTCTAATCCGCTCCCACCGTCTCATTCTCTCTAATTCTCTCCCTCTGTCTCATTCTCTCTATCTATCTAATTCACTCCCTCTGTCTCATTCTCTCTAATCCTCTCCCTGAGTCTCAATCTCTATAATTCTCTCCCTCTGTCTCAATCTCTCTATCTGTCTAATTCTCTCCCTCTTTCTCATTCTTTATTTGTCCAATTCTCTCCCTCTGTCTCATTCTCTCTAATCCTCTTCCTCTCTCTCAATCTCTCTATCTGTCTAATTCTCTCCCTCTGTCTCAATCTCGATTTGTCTAATTCTCTCCCTCTCTCTCATTCTCTCTAATTCTCTCCCTCTGTCTCAATCTTTCTATCCGTTTAATTCTCCCTCTCTGTCTATCTAAGTCATTCCCTGTCTCAATCTCTCTATCTGTCTAATTCTCTCCCTCTGCCTCATTCTTCATTTTTCTAATCCTCTACCTCTGTCTCAATCTTTCTATCCGTCTAATTCTCTCTCTCTGTCTCATTCTATCTAATTCACTCCCTGTCTCAATCTCTCTATCTATCTAATTCTCTCCCTCTGTCTCATTCTCTCTAATCCTCTCCCTGAGTCTCAATCTCTATAATTCTCTCGCTCTGTCTCAATCTCTCTATCTGTCTAATTCTCTCCCTTTGTCTCATTCTCTCTATTTCTCTGCCTCTGTCTCATTCTCTATTTGTATAATTCTCTATCTCTGTCTCATTCTTTCTATCTGTCTAATTCTCTCCCTTTGTCTCATTCTCTCTATTTCTCTGCCTCTGTCTCATTCTCTATTTGTATAATTCTCTATCTCTGTCTCATTCTTTCTATCTGTCTAATTCTCTCCTTCTGTCTCATTCTCTATTTGTCTAATTCTTTCCCTCTGTCTCATTCTCTCTAATTCTCTCCCACGGTCTCAATTTCTCTATCTGTCTAAATCACTCCCTCTGTCTGATTCTCTCTAATTCTCTCCCTCTGTCTCATTCTCTCTAATCCTCTCCCTCTGTCTCAATCTCATTATTTGTCTCACTCTCTCCCTCTGTCTCAATCTCTCTGTCTAATTCTTAGCTCTGTCTCATTCTTTATTTGTCTAATTGTCTCCCTCTGCCTCATTCTCTCTATCTGTCTAATTCTCTCCATCTGTCTCATTCTCTCTATTTCTCTGCCTCTGTCTCATTTTCTATTTGTCTAATTCTCTATCTCTGTCTCATTCTCTCTATCTGTCTAATTCTCTCCTTCTGTCTCATTCTATCTAATCAACTCCCTCTGTCTCATTCTCCATTTGTCTAATTCTCTCCATCCATCTCAATCTCTCTATCTGTCTAATTCTCTCCCTCTGTCTCATTTTCTCTAATTCTCTCCCTCTGTTTCATTCTCTCTAATTCTCTCCCACTGTCTCAATCTCTCTATCTGTCTAATTCTCTCCCACTGGCTCATTCTCTCTAATTCTCTTCCTCTGTTTCATTCTCTCTAATCCTCTCCCGCAGTCTCAATCTCTATAATTCTCTCCCTCTGTCTCAATCTCTCTATCTGTCTCATTCTCTCCCTCTGTCTCACTCTCTCTATTTGTCTAATTCTCTCCCTCTGTCTCATTCTCTCGGTCTAATTCTCTCTATCTGTCTAATTTTCTCCCTTTTACATTGTGTCCAATTTTTTGTGTCATTATCTCTCTCTCTTTCTGTTTCATTCTCTCTCTCTCTGTCTCATTCTCTGTCTCGTTCTCTGTCTAATTATCACTCTGTCTCCTATTCTCTCTTTCCATCTCATTCCATTTCTCTCTCATTCTCTCTATCTGTCAAATTCTCTCCCTCTGTCTCATACTCTCCAATCCTCTCCCTCTATCTCTATCACTCTATCTGTCTAATTCTCTCCCTCGATCTCTATCACTCTATCTGTCCAATTCTCTCCCTCGATCTCTATCACTCTATCTGTCTAATCCTCTCCCTCTGCCTCAATCTCCCTATCAGTCTAATTCTCTCCCTCTGCCTCATTCTCTCTATTTGTCTAATCCTCTCCCTCTGTCTCATTCTCTATTTGTCTAATTCTCTCCCTCTGTCTCATTCTGTATCTCTCTCATTCTCTCCGTCTGTCTCATTCTCTATCTGTCTAATTCTCTCCCTCTGTCTCATTCTCTATCTCTCTAATTCTCTCCCTCTGTCTGAATCAGTCTATTTGTATAATCCTCTCCCTCTGTCTCATTCTCTGTTTGTCTAATCCTCTCCCTCTGCCTCAATCTCCCTATCGGTCTAATTCTCTCCCTCTGTCTCATTCTCTGTTTGTCTAATCCTCTCCCTCTGCCTCAATCTCCCTATCGGTCTAATTCTCTCCCTCTGTCTCATTCTCTATTTGTCTAATCCTCTCCCTCTGTCTCAATTTCTCTAATCCTCTCTCTCTGTCTCATTCTCTCTATTTGTTTAAATCCCACCCTCTGTCTCAATCTCTCTAATTCTCTCCCATTGTCTCAATTTCTCTATCTGTCTAATCCTCTCCCTCTGTCTCATTGTCTCTAATCCTCTCCCTCTGTCTCAATATCTTTATTTGTCTAATTCTCTCCCTCTGTCTCATTCTCTCTGTCTAATTCTCTCCCTCTGTCTCATTCTCTCTATCTGTCTAATTTTCTCCCTGTTTCATTGTGCCTAATTTTCTGTCTCATTATCTCTCTCTCTTTCTGTTTCATTCTCTCTCTCTCTGTCTCATTCTCTGTCTCGTTCTCTGTCTAATTATCTCCCTCTCTCTCATTTTCTCTTTCTCTCCTATTCTCTCTTATGTCTCATTCCCTTTCTCTCTCATTCTCTCTATCAGTCTAATTCTCTCCCTCTGTCTCATTCTCTCTATCTGTCTCATTCTCTCTATTTGTCTAATCCTCTCACTCTGTCTCAATCGCTCTATCTGTGTAATGCTCTCCCTCTGTCTCAATATCTATTTGTATAACCCTCTCCCTCTGTCTCTTTCTCTCTAATCCTCTCCGTCTGTCTCATTCTCTCTAATTCTCTCCCTCTTTCTCATTCTGTATTTGTCTAATTCTCTCCCTCTGTCTCATTCTCTCTAATTCTCTCCCTCTGTCTCATTCTTTATTTGTCTAATTCTCTCCCTCTGTCTCATTCTCTCTAATTCTCTCCCGTTCACTCATTCTGTATTTGTCTAACTCTCTCCCTCTGTCTCATTCTCTCTAATCCTCTTCCTCTCTCTCAATCTCTCTATCTGTCTAATTATCTCCCTCTGTCTCATCCTCACTTTGTCTAATCCTCTCCCTCGGTCTCATTCTCTCTTATTCTCTCCCTCTGTCTCATTCTCTCTAATTCTCTCCCTCTGTCTCAATCTCTCTATCTGTCTAATTCTCTCCCTCTGTCTCATTCTCTCTAATTCTCTCCCTCTGTCTCATTCTCTATTTGTCTAATTCTCACCCTCCGTCTCATTCTTAATTTGTCTAATTCTGTCCCTCTGTCTCATTCTCTCTATTCTCTCCCTCTGTCTCAATCTCTGTATTTGACTAATTCTCTCCCTCTGCCTCATTCTCTATAAATCTGTCCCTCTGTCTCAATCTCTCTATCTGTCTAATTCGCTCCCTCTGTCTCATTCTCTGTTTGTCTTATTCTCTCCCTCTTTCTCATTCTGTATCTCTCTCATTCTCTCCGTCTGTCTCATTCTCTATTTGTCTAATTCTCTCCCTCTGTCTCAATCTCTCTATCTGTCTAATTCTCTCCCTCTGTCTCAATCTCTCTATCTCTCTAATTCTCTCCCTCTGTCTCAATCTCTCTATGTGTCTAATCCTCTCCCTCTGTCTCAATCTATTTACCCAATTCTCTCCCTCTGTCTCATTCTCTATTTGTCTAATTCTCTCCCTCTGTCTCATTCTCTATCTCTCTAATTCTCTCCCTCTGTCTCAATCTCTCTATGTGTCTAATCCTCTCCCTCTGTCTCAATCTATTTACCCAATTCTCTCCCTCTGTCTCATTCTCTATCTCTCTAATTCTCTCCCTCTGTCTCATTCTCTGTTTGTCTAATCCTCTCCCTCTGCCTCAATCTCCCTATCGGTCTAATTCTCTCCCTCTGTCTCATTCTCTATTTGACTAATCCTCTCCCTCTGTCTCATTCTCTATTTGTCTAATTCTCTCCCTCTGTCTCATTCTCACTATCTGTCTAATTCTGTCCGTCTGTCTCATTCTCTCTATCCACTCCGAGAGGATGTTGAGTCTTTGGGATTCTCTTCCTGTAAAGGTGGTGGGAGCAGAATCTGTCTAATTCTCTCCCTCTGTCTCATTCTCTCTAATTCTGTCCCCCTCTCTTAATCTGTCTATCTGCCTTATTCTCTCTCTCTGTCTCATTCTCTATCTAATTCTCTCCCTCTGTCTCAATCTCTACCTCTGTCTCACTGTCTGTCTAATTCTCTCCGCCTGTCTCATTCTCTCTGTCAACTTCTCTCCCTTTCTCTCATTCTCTCTATCTGTACAATTCACTCCGTCTGTCTCATTCTGACTATCTGTCCAATTCTCTCCCTCTCTCTCATTCTCACTATCTGTCTAATTCTGTCCGTCTGTCTCATTCTCTCTATCCACTCCGAGTGGATGGTGAGTCTTTGGGATTCTGTTCCTGTAAAGGTGGTGGGAGCAGAATCTTTGAATATTTTTAAGGCAGAGGTGGTTGGATTCACGGTAAGCAAGGGAGTGATGCGTTATCAGGGGTAGGCTGGATGTAGGTTTTGAGTTGCTATCAGATCAGCCATGATCTTATTAAATGGTGGAGCACGTTTGAGGGACCGAATGGCCTGCTCCTGCTCCTTGTTCGTATGTATTCTCTGTCTCATTTTCTCTCTGCCTCATCCTCTTGTTTGCTTTATATTACCTGTTTTATTACCGTTGTCTTTTTCCCTCACTCTGTCTCATTCTCTCTCTGTCTCTCTCACTCTCTCATTCTGTCGTTTCTCTCTCTCTCATTTTCTCTCTTTGTCTCATTCTCTCTCTCTCTCCGTCTAATTTTATCTCTGTCTCATTTTTTTCTCTCTCTCCCTCATTTTCTCTCTCTGTCTCATTCTCTCTCTCTCCCTCTAATTTTAGCTCTGTCTCATTTTTTTTCTGTCTCATTTTCTCTGTTTCATTCACTCTCTCTGTCTCATTCTCTCCGTCTTTCTCACTGTGTTATTCTGTTTCATTTCTCTCTCATTTTCTCTCATTCTCGTTCTCTCTCTCTGTCTCATTTTCTCTGTTTCATTCACTCTCTCTGTCTCATTCTCTCCGTCTTTCTCACTGTGTTATTCTGTTTCATTTCTCTCTCATTTTCTCTCATTCTCGTTCTCTCTCTCTGTCTCATTTTCTCTGTTTCATTCACTCTCTCTGTCTCATTCTCTCCGTCTCTCTCACTGTGTTATTCTGTTTCATTTCTCTCCCATTTTCTCTCTTTCTCATTCTCTCTCTGTCTCATTCTCGTTCTCTCTCTCTGTCTCATTTTCTGTTTCATTCACTCTCTCTGTCTCATTTTCTCTCTCTGCTCATTCTCGTTCTCTCTCTCTCTCTGTCTCATTTTCTCTCTCCGTCTCATTCTCGTTCTCTCTCTCTGTCTCATTTTCTCTCTCCGTCTCATTCTCGTTCTCTCTCTGTGTCTCATTTTCTCTCTCCGTCTCATTCTCGTTCTCTCTCTCTGTCTCATTTTCTCTCTCATTCTCTCCGTCTCTCACTGTGTTATTGTTTCATTTCTCTCTCATTTTCTCTCTTTCTCATTCACTCTCTCTGTCTCATTTTATCTCTCCGTGTTTCATTTTCTCTCTCTGTCGCTCTCTCTCTCTGTCTCATTTTCTCTCTCTGTCTCATTCTCTCTCTCTGTCTCATTTTCTCTCTTATTCTCTCCATCTCTCTCACTGTGTTATTCTGTTTCATTTCTCTCTCATTTTCTCTCTTTCATTCTCTCTCTCTGTCTCATTCTCTCTGTTTCATTCTCTCTCTCTGTCTCATTTTCTCTCTCATTCTCTCCGTCTTTCTCACTGTGTTATTCTGTTTCATTTCTCTCTCATTTTCTCTCTTTCTCATTCTCTCTCTCTGTCTCATTTTCTGTTTCATTCACTCTCTCTGTCTCATTTTCTCTCTCCGTCTCATTCTTGTTCTCTCTCTCTGTCTCATTTTCTCTCTCATTCTCTCCGTCTTTCTCACTGTGTTATTCTGTTTCATTTCTCTCTCATTTTCTCTCTGTCTCATTCTCTCTCTCTGTCTCATTTTCTCTCTCATTCTCTCCGTCTTTCTCACTGTGTTATTCTGTTTCATTTCTCTCTCATTTTCTCTCTTTCTCATTCTCTCTCTCTGTCTCATTTTCTGTTTCATTCACTCTCTCTGTCTCATTTTCTGTTTCATTCACTCTCTCTGTCTCATTCTCTCTCTCATTCTCTCCGTCTTTCTCACTGTGTTATTCTGTTTCATTTCTCTCTCATTTTCGCTTTCTCGTTCTCTCTCTCTGTCTCATTTTCTCTCTCATTCTCTCCGTCTCTCTCACTGTGTTATTCTGTTTCATTTCTCTCTCATTTTCGCTTTCTCATTCTCTCTCTCTGTCTCATTTTCTCTCTCTGTCTCATTCTCGTTCTCTCTCTCTGTCTCATTCTCTCTCTCTGTCTCATTTTCTCTCTCATTCCCTCCATCTCTATCACTGTGTTATTCTGTTTCATTTCTCTCTCATTCTCTCTTTCATTCTCTCTCTGTCTCATTTTCTCTCTCTGTCTCATTCTCTCCGTCTTTCTCACTGTGTTATTCTGTTTCATTTCTCTCTCATTCTCTCTTTCTCGTTCTCTCTCTCTTTCTCATTCTCTCCGTCTTTCTCACTGTGTTATTCTGTTTCATTTCTCTCCCATTTTCTCTCTTTCATTCTCTCTCTCTGTCTCATTCTCTCCGTCTTTCTCACTGTGTTATTCTGTTTCATTTCTCTCCCATTTTCTCTCTTTCATTCTCTCTCTCTGTCTCATTTTCTCTGTTTCATTCACTCTCTCTGTCTCATTCTCTCCGTCTCTCACTGTGTTATTCTGTTTCATTTCTCTCTCATTTTCTCTCTTTCTCGTTCTCTCTCTCTGTCTCATTTTCTCTGTTTCATTCTCTCTCTCTGTCTCATTTTCTGTTTCATTCTCTCTCTCTGTCTCATTTTCTCTCTCATTCTCTCCGTCTCTCACTGTGTTATTCTGTTTCATTTCTCTCTCATTTTCTCTCTTTCTCGTTCTCTCTCTCTGTCTCATTTTCTGTCTCATTCTCTCTCTCTGTCTCATTTTATCTCTCCGTGTTTCATTTTCTCTCTGTCGCTCTCTCTCATTTTCTCTCTCTGCTCATTCTCGTTCTCTCTCTCTCTGTCTCATATTCTCTCTCATTCTCTCCGTCTCTCTCACTGTGTTATTCTGTTTCATTTCTCTCTCATTCTCTCTTTCTCATTCTCTCTCTCTGTCTCATTTTCTCTCTCTGTCTCATTCTCGTTCTCTCTCTCTGTCTCATTTTCTCTGTTTCATTCTCTCTCTCTGTCTCATTTTCTCTCTCTGTCTCATTCTCGTTCTCTCTCTCTCTCTGTCTCATTTTCTCTGTTTCATTCTCTCTCTCTGTCTCATTTTCTCTCTCTGTCTCATTTTCTCTCACCCGTCTCTCTCTCTTTCTACAAGTCTCTGTCATTCCATTTGTCCATTTGTCTGTCTGTCTCTCTCTAACTGTCTCCCTCTTCCCCTGCATGCCCCTCTCTCTCCCTCCATCTGTTTGTCTTTCGCTTTTATTTTCTCTCTCTGTCTCTCTTGCTGTCTGCCTGTTCCTCTCTCTCTCTCTTCTCTGTCTCCCTCTCCCTCTACACATTTCTCTCTCTCTGTCTCTCTCGGTGTCTGCCTGCCCCTCTCTCTCTCGCCTGTCCCTCTCTTCGTCTCTCTTTCTCTGTCCGTCCCACTCTCTCTCTCGCCCTCTCTCTGTGCCTCCGTCTCTCTGTCTTCCTCTCAGTCTCTCTCTCTCACCCTTTGTCTCTCCTTCTCTCTCTGTCCCTCTCTCTGTCTGTTTCTCCCCCTTTCTCTCTCTGTCTGGCTCTCCCTCCGCCTCTCTTGGTCTCTCTCTGTGCCTCGACCTCGCCAACTCCCGCCTGCACCTCCTTTCTCTCTCTCTCTCTCTCTCTCTCTCTCCCCTTCTCTCGCCCATGGCACACACATTAAAATTAGCATCAAGCGCAGTACAGTGACCCATGGCATGCTTGTGGTGGAGGTTCCTCCTTGGACAGGACTGGAGACTATTCCTGCAGTGTTGGCATATCCTAAAGGCATGATTTAAGTCCAATCTGGTCAACAACAACACACACACACACACACACACACACACACACACACACACACAAAAAAAAAACCACAGGGTCCACATATCAAACATGCAGCCCGCAGTATAACTATCCAAATGACCCAGAGGTTGCCGGGATCGAGTTTGCCAAACTGGGAAGGGTTTCTTTTTCTATGTCTTGGTAGATTAACTTGGGCTCCTTAAAAGGAGGAAGCTGCACAGAAAGAGCAAACTGCCTGAGCGATTAAAATGTCTAAATTAAAGGGTCTGTCTCTCTCTCCTGACCGACAAAGGCTGCATTTGCAAAAGCATTTAAAAAAACCCCCATTAAACTATAAAAGCTCAAACCACCAACCACATGGAGTCAACGATCCAGAAATATACCGGTGCGGTTCAGCTTGGTCTCTGTTGGTCTCGCCAACACCGCCCTCCCATCACCCACCTCCAACCCCATCCCCCAACTACCCACCCCCCCCCCTCCTCAACTCCCAGCCCCTCTCACCTCAGAGTCACAAGGTCCTGGGTATTCAGGGCAAACTCCAGAGACTCAAACACCACCATTAGGGGCGACTCTTCCAGTAAAGTGCTCAGGGAGCGCCGCACTGTGGGAGGGTCAGCGCCGAGACAGTGCCGCACTGTCGGAGGGTCAGTGCTGAAGGAGTGCCGCACTGTCGGAGGGTCAGTGCTGAGGGAGTGCCGCACTGTCAGAGGGTCAGTGCTGAGGGAGTGCCGCACTGTGGGAGGGTCAGTGCTGAGGGAGTGCTGCACTGTCGGAGGGTCAGCGCTGAGGGAGTGCTGCACTGTCTGAGGGTCAGTGCCGAGACAGTGCCGCACTGTCGGAGGGTCAGTGCTGAAGGAGTGCCGCACTGTGGGAGGGTCAGTGCTGAGGGAGTGCTGCATTGTCGGAGGGTCAGCGCTGAGGGAGTGCTGCACTGTCAGAGGGTCAGCGCTGAGGGAGAGCCGCACTGTGGGATGGTCAGTGCTGAGGGAGCGCCGCACTGTCGGAGGGTCAGTGCTGAGGGAGAGCCGCACTGTCGGAGGGTCAGCGCTGAGGGAGTGCCACACTGTCAGAGGGTCAGTGCCGAGACAGTGCCGCACTGTCAGAGGGTCAGCGCTGAGGGAGTGCCACACTGTCAGAGGGTCAGTGCTGAAGGAGAGCTGCACTGTCGGAGGGTCAGTGCTGCACTGTCAGAGGGTCAGTGCTGAGGGAGTGCCACACTGTCAGAGGGTCAGTGCTGAGGGAGTGCCACACTGTCAGAGGGTCAGTGCTGAGGGAGAGCTGCACTGTTGGAGGGTCAGCGCTAAAGGAGTGCCACACTGTCAGAGGGTCAGTGCTGAGGGAGAGCTGCACTGTCGGAGGGTCAGTACTGAGGGAGCGTCGCACTGTCGGAGGGTCAGTGCTGAGGGAGTGCCACACTGTCAGAGGGTTAGTGCTGAGGGAGAGCTGCACTGTCTGAGGGTCAGCGCTGAGGGGGCGCCGCACTGTTGGAGGGTCAGTACTGAGGGAGCGCCGCACTGTCGGAGGGTCATTGCCGAGACAGTGCCGCACTGTCAGAGGGTCAGTGCTGAGGGAGAGCTGCACTATCGGGGGGTCAGTGCCGAGACAGTGCTGCACTGTCAGAGGGTCAGTGCTGAGGGAGTGCCACACTGTCGGAGGGTCAGTACTGAGGGAGTGCCGCACTGTCGGAGGGTCAGTGCTGAAGGAGTGCCACACTGTCGGAGGGTCAGTACTGAGGGAGCGCCACACTGTCAGAGGGTCAGCGCTGAAGGAGAGCTGCACAGTCTGAGGGTCAGTGCTGAGGGGGCGCCGCACTGTTGGAGGGTCAGTGCTGAGGGAGTGCTGCACTGTTGGAGGGTCAGTACTGAGGGAGCGCCGCACTGTTGGAGGGTCAGTGCTGAGGGAGTGCTGCACTGTCGGAGGGTCAGTGCTGAGGGAGTGCTGCACTGTCAGAGGGTTAGCGCTGAAGGAGTGCCGCACTGTCAGAGG
Organism: Isurus oxyrinchus; assembly: GCA_026770705.1. NCBI lineage: Eukaryota > Metazoa > Chordata > Chondrichthyes > Lamniformes > Lamnidae > Isurus > Isurus oxyrinchus. The sequence continues at coordinate 560 of JANJGN010001205.1, read as the reverse complement.
GTCAATACTGAGGGAGTGCTGTGTAGTCAGAGTGTTAGTGCTGAGGGAGTGCTGCACTGTTGGAGAGCCAGTGCTGACGGCGGGGGGGGGGGGGGGGGGGGGGGGGGGGCGGCGCTGCATTGTCGGACAGTCAGTGCTGAGGGAGCGCCGTGCTGACAGAGAGTCAATGCTTAGGGAGCGCCGCATTGTCAGAGGGTCAGCGCTGAGGGAGAGCCGCACTGTTGGAGGGTCAGCGCAGAGGAGAGCCGCACTGTCGGAGGGTCAGTGCTTAGGGAGCGCTGCATTGTCAGAGGGTCAGCACTGAGGGAGAACCGAACTGTTGGAGGGTCAGCGCTGAGGGAGAGCCGCACTGTCGGAGGGTCAGTGCTGAGGGAGCGCCGCACTGACGGAGGGTATGTCTTGAGGGAGCGCCGCACTGTCGGAGGGTCAGTGCTGAGGGAGCGCCGCACTGACGGAGAGTCAGTGCTGAGGGAGCGCCGCACTGTCGGAGAGTTAGTGCTGAGGGAGCGCCGCACTGTCGGAGCGGCAGCACTGAGTGTTGTAATGTGCCCTTAATGGAT